>LPNX010383407.1:10132-36690 GCA_001517045.1 Pseudotsuga menziesii
TAAACCAAAATTTATACCTTCTCTCCAATCCATAGTTTCAGAAAATGTATTATGACAGCAGCCCATAGCAAGGAAAAATGCCAGAAGGTAATATGATATTGTGACTGTTGTTTTTAATAATACTTCTGTAAATATAAGACCACTTGGTGATGGATAGGTTACATTGGTTAAAGGTATATCACAAACATTTTTTAAGCAAGAGTTCCTTCATAATGTGAGTTAGCAATTGGAACTAGAGCTGGTAGGAGGTGAAAGAATGACTTCTTCATCTCCCACTTCTTCATAATAACATTCAATAAAATTGTTTTGTATATATGTACAGAAATTTGTTTTATTAGATTTCTTTTTGAAGGGTGCAGATATTCTTTTCAGGCTCAGGATGTTTTGAACACAATAGGGAAGTCTTTTGTTATTATTTCTATTTTTCAGCCATGATTGCTTTTTTGGCAAGAGACTGTATAATTGGGTAATTTCTGGGCTGCACTAGTAATCAGAATGTATGTATCAGGTAAATGTATGTGTGCTGTCATATTTTTCAGAACTATTCTCGCTATTCATATGAGTACTTAACCATCAGGCATTGTCTACATTAGTGCTTTAAGCTTCCCAAATGTTTCCTGCTTATGAACTTATGGGTTGCTAGGACCATTTGACCTGGTTTCACACTAGATGGAGTGAGGGAATTGTTTTTAGTGGCAGCTATGGGCATTAATTATTTTTTAAGACAGGCAGCATTTTTGGAAAAGGTATCCAGGGCTGGGCAGTTTGGGGGTCATTATCCATTGGCTGATATAATACTTAATACATATATATACATTGTTGTACAGCCACTTTGTGATTTTCACTTTTTACAGTTGCAAAGGTTAGTTGTTCATCTGGGCAAATTTTTTACAGGCATGTACAAAGAATACTCTTCCAATTCTGGTACCATCCCACTCCTAGATGGTTTTCAGAGCTGCTCCCCCACTCATCTATGCTTGAGCAAATCATAAACTTTATCTTTAAGGTGAAATTGGGACCAGAGCCTCTGATAGAAAATGGATGCAAGAGGTTAACCCACCGGGATACTGAATAGGTCCGTTGGCAGCGGGTACCGACCTGTGGTATAAACAGGCAAACCCATCAGGGTGTTGAACAGGCCTGTTGGAAATGGGGCATCTGCCTGGGGAAGAAGCTTCTTAGATGTTACAGTTACCCCACCGGAGTACTGAACGGGCTTGCTGGCAGTGGGTTCTGACTCTAATGTCTCCTTTCACAGCCTCATCTATACTTGTCCATATGAATGATGTACCTACGTAAAGGTAAAAGAGAGGTCATAAGGGTGGTTAAATGAAATTTAATAAACTCCTTGAAAAAGTTGACTGATAGCCAATTGATAATCATCTCCAGCTGTTCCGCATTTTAGGTTACCCGATTCTTGTAAAAAAGGTTTATGCCTGATATTTTCTAAGTCTTGAATATAGCTGAAGATTTCAGTACAGTTTTTGTCACTACTCAAGCTATCCTGTGTGAAGCTGGGTCAAAGAGGACCACCATCCCATTAGTTTCTGTTAGCATTCCTTTTGTCCTGTGGCTTATGTCTTGGTGGAAATAGTTCTGTATGAATGGCAAGAATAAAGTTTGCATTTATGAGTGTTTGAGCATTGTAATTACATAGGAGTAAGGGTGCTTGATTGAGGTTTGCATTCTGATTGTTTGTTTCGTATTGTTAATAAAAATCGATTTCATGACCTAGTTTGGTTTCTTGTGTGATTATGAGCAGCAGTAAGTTGAAAATGAGGTAATTAAACTATAAACTGTTCTGGTTTAAAACTATAAACTGTTTTGGTTAAACACATTTCAATTCAGTTTATTTGTTTATTAACTCATTTAAATATTGCATATTGGGAAAGTTAATGGTTTAACATTATTGTGTGAGAGCCTTTACTTGAATAGCACAACTGCTGCTCAAGATGCCGATAACTTTTGTTTACCTTTATCAATATGAAAAAAC
The DNA here is from genome assembly GCA_001517045.1 of Pseudotsuga menziesii. Classification (NCBI taxonomy): domain Eukaryota; kingdom Viridiplantae; phylum Streptophyta; class Pinopsida; order Pinales; family Pinaceae; genus Pseudotsuga; species Pseudotsuga menziesii. Next base: position 12,126 of record LPNX010383407.1, read on the forward strand.
TGCTGTATTTACATTGACTGAAGTATTGGATCGAATGCTGGATGAGGTACCGGAATATAAAATTTTTGCAAATTGACATGGCAAAGGTAAAACTGCTGGTAAAGGTAATGTACATGGCATGATTTGGTAAGTTTTAATTGCTATGTATTGAGGTTTATGGTTATAATTAAATGTTTTTTTTTTGCCATTACTAAAATTTGATGAGCTATGAACTATCATGATAACTTTGGCACTCATTTAATTGATATATCACAGTTTTTCTTTTATGTTTCATCCTTTATTATTGATTGGCAGCCTGTAATAAAAATCATAACCTTGTTTTATTGCAATTGGGGTTTTTTAAGTGTGATGCGGTTAGTTGTCCCAATTCAGCTAATGTATGGAGACTCCTTGATAGTTATTTCATGGCTCAATCGATTGTTAGCATTTGATGTTCTTTTCTGATGCCTTGGTGCAAAGATATAAGATATTTGATCCACATGGCTCCTTAGGTGATCTTCAAGCACGTTTTCCGGGAGCATAATTCTCTAGTAGCTGGACTTTCCAAAAAGGCCCTGAATTTGGATTTGGGCCATGGTTACTTCTTTGAGTTTTTGGATGGCAAGGCCGTTAATGAGGACTACTTTGTTCTATTTTAGATGCTGAGTTTCTCAGCTTTGTGCCATCAGCTTTATGTATTTTTCTCATGATTTGTTTTGGATTAAGTCCTTCTGCTTGCAAGTTTTTCTCCTGGAACACTTGATTGTTGATCACCACAGATATTCATCAGCATATCTGACCTGCTATATGCGGGAATGATGAGTAAAGTCTGCAAAATCAGACTTTAGTCCTATCAGACTTCCTTTGAGTTCCAAATCTGGTTGTATGAGACTTTCTTGCAGAGGGACCTACAAGATCTTTGGGTTGGGGAAGATGTTGGTCTTCTATTATTAGCTGTCTAATACATCACTTTCTAGCATAACACTTATTAAACCATATGATATATTCGTTTTATTAATGTTTATTTGTATGGTTATGTTTCTATGGAGACCCACGTGAACAAAAGGCTTGGTAAGTAATATTTTGGTTATTTTATGCATAAATTGGTTTTTATATCCACATATATATATTCGGTCAAATGATGGTTTGTTATTTCTTTTGTGTGCAGGGTTTTCAGCGCTCTAGGATAGATTCACGATGGCTGCACCAGCATATTTGGGGGCTTCGATCCACATTTTGGGTGTATCTTGAGCTTTCATTTCCTTCCAGATGCCTCTGCAGATTTTTCAGGTGTTGTTTTACGGGATGCTCTGTGTCTAAGGAGTTGTTACCCTCCATTTTTAGCAGTGTATGGATTTCAAGCAGTCTGGCCATGTCATTCCCGTCCTTGATCAGGACCCTGATTTCGGGCTCGATTTCTGAACATTTGGTTGGGAATTGTTCAAAACGGTTCGAAACCCACTTCACAAATGGCCCTATTTACCCCTAGCCGAGGCCAGTTTTCATAATTTCTGAACGAATGTGGAGAAATCCTTTCCGGAACAAACATGGTTTTGCCAGATTTGGTGTTGGCCGTTTTCTGGGTAGTTGCTCAAATCTCTGCATTCTGGGATGGAGCCTGTCCATCTGTTCATGTATAAATAAAGCTTAAGAAGAGGATGTTGGGAGAAGATTGTAATACTCCATTTTATTAATACAACCAGTGTTTGTTCCCTTTACGGTTTCGATTTAGAGCTGGAAGGCGTTGAGGGAGGGCCCCCTTCAGCACCAACCTTGGCATTTTGCATTGTGTGTTTTGTAAGAGCAAGATAACCTTTCTTTTCCTCTGATATTGTTCTATAGAGTGCTGATAATTTTCCTACCAGCTCTAGTTCCAATTGCTAACTCACATTATGAAGGAACTCTTGCTTAAAAAATGTTTGTGATATACCTTTAACCAATGTAACTTGTCCATCACCAAGTGGTCTTATATTTATAGAACCATTATTAAAAACAACAGTCACAATCTCTTGACTTTAAATCACAGGTATTACTCTGGCAATAATTTTTAGAAGTATTAGTGTGGAGTGAAGCATTAGATCTCGTAGGATTATGGTGGAGTTTTCAGGTCAATAGATCATAGTTATTGTGACACTTATTAGGCTCTTTTATTTGTAGAATAGATTATTAACACTATAGATGAGTGTGGATTGTTGAGTGGTTTAAGGGATTGCTGTAGGGTTTGTTTAATTTATCAGTATATTATTCTTTTGAAGCATTGCTGTAGGTAGGATTTCTCTGAAAGATTGCTGTAGGTGGAATTTCTCTGAAAGATTAGAGTTGTTTTATAACTATCTTGCCTGCACATATAGTGTAGCAGCTCAAAGTTTACGATTGCCCGGTTGATAATTAAATTGAGGTTAATTAAGTAATATTAATTTTGACCAACATCAACTGTAGTTGAATACTAGAAGAGATTCACTTTGCAAATTTTGCATGCAGAAGGGAAGGGACCTTTTTCATTTGAAATAAAAAAATGGATGTTTTATTCCAGTCAGAATGAAATACGCACGCTTCATGTGCTATCAGCACATGCTATATTTGTGTCGTACTTGTGATAACAAGTCTCCAAGCTCAAACCAATCCAGAAACTGTATTTATTATCATCGGCTAACTGATCATCCCTAATTATTTCACCTATTCTTCATTACTGAACTTCAGTTTTATATGAAAAACAAATATTACAATATTCTTGTATATTCAAATAAACATGACAGTACCATATTCTACCCCAAAAATTAGTAGTGTATTTGTAGTACATAAATACAAAAAGGTAATATGTAGATATATTCCTATTGTTCCTCTTATCTCAATAAGTTCCCCAACCACCGATTCCACCTGTATCATAACCCATGCAACCATATGTAAGCCTTCTTTTGAGAGTGAATCCACAAGTGAGTTCAATTCCCTATACACATGTGAAAATGTAATTTTTTTGCCTTGTGGAAGTTTGTGAAATCCCCTTCAACTGACCAACTATTGCATGAATTGCAATATCATGAATACTTTTTTTCATTATTATTCCACTTGATTACGAGCAAAGAATCCCCAAATATATGAACTTGCTGAATATTTTTAGCCAATGCCATTTTCATAATGATTGAGTCCCATAAATTCATCTATATTGTTTTTTGTTGTCACCTAGATTGTCTTTGAAGTTTGAGCTTTATAAAATGGTCATCCAACAAATAGAGTCCATTCCCTATGCCATTTTTCTCAGGATATTGGAAGGTGCCTTGAGAAAATCCGCACGGGAGGGTCTTCCCAATCAACAGATTTCCATCTTGCATTGGAATCCTCACATTGGTATGTGTCCTATAGAGTTTAAAGGTAGCACAGCTCTGTGAATAAACTTGAAATAATAAGGCATTTCTTTCCAATCAAATACCCCAAAGGGTTAGGAGGGGTATGGAACTAAAATCCTTCAATTGTCACCTTTGAAACCATTGTCTCAAACAAGCTTCAACAGTATTACTTTTCCAAATGAAATTGATACCAATCCATTTACATAGATCTCTCCTGAGCTGCTGACAGTTTATGCACTGAGTAAATAAGTGAGAAACATGTTCCTCATCCTTCCTGCAAAGTATGCACATGTTTATTCCTTTTCTAAAGCAGATCCCTGGTGGTGACCCTATTCATCAATGAAAGCCAAAATAATAATTTAGTCTTCATTGGTACCTTCACATTCTGGATATTGTTCCACCACCACACCACCTCCTATGCTTATCATCTCCATCATTGAACTGTACAGAAGTTGGTCTATGTACAAACTACAAGCGTACTGTTTTATTCTTTATGCATACACTTCATCCAATACATCCTTAATATGAGTGTGTCCTCTCTTTAATTCTGTAGGAAAAATATCCCAAGTGTCAGCATGTTTTCCTTCCAGACCCAAAATCAAAGAACTCTTCCACCCTTGTTTCTAGATATATCTATTTATCTGGTAAGCAATTTGGTCTAGCGTTAAGTATCCTCTAGTTTGTAGTCTTTGAATAAGTTCAGGGGGAATAAAAATAATATTATTGCATCCCATAATCGCATTGGCTCAAAGTCCAACTTTGGAGACATGATCCACTTTCTAGCTCAAAAATCTTTTAATGATTAGGAACAATGGCCCGAGTTCTTTCCTCTAGTTGGATACCTCTATGATGCTCTTATGTGGACTTCTAATCCAATTTAATAATGATGCTAAAGTGATGTAATCTAAATATTAATTTGTTTCCAAATGCTATCCTTGGTGATCAGGCTCCCAAGGCTTTAGGTTGTTAAATCCTAACCAAAAGAATGTATATTTTTAATCCCTACTCCCTTCCGCTTTAGGCTTAGCTAATTTCCATTTTTCTAGAGGAAGACCCATTCTATCATTTATTCCTATCCACATAAAGTCAAACCAACAGTCCAACACTTTTGAATCCTCTCCAACACTCCCTTGAGTATCTGTGCCAGAGAATTCTAGTATACAGTTATAGACTTTAGGACAGATTTCTCAAGTACAAGTTTGCCCACTCTAGAGAGTCACTTGTTGCACCAAAACTTTATCCTACTTTCAATAGTCCCAAGAAGCCATCCCCAATTTCATTTTTCATACATGTTTGGTTTTAATATAAAACTTAGATATTTCATCCCCTCCTCCATCTCCAAATAATCGAAAGGAAACATAGCTTTCAAGTGTTGCTCCATTTCTTCATTAATACCATTGAAACTAACAATAGATATCAAAACATTCAAATCCATTGTTGTAGATTTGCAATAAATCTTAACGATTTATTGGCACTTTCTGTCTTCAAACTCAGCACAATCAGAAAACAAAATGACATTGTCAACAAATAGTAGATGTTTAAGTGGCTCATTACCTCCAACGTGAATGTGTTGTATGATTCTAGAATTTCTAATAGCTATTATAGACCTGATCAAACCCTCTGCTACCAAAAGAGATAAATACGGGGATAAAGGGTACCCTTCTCTCAGACCTCATGAGGGCTTGAATAAAGTGGATTCAGCACCATTAATGATAATTTAAAATGAGACTGATGTCACATAGCTCATTGTCTAGTTAATCATCGCCACATTCAATCCAATGTGAATCAATACTAGTCTTAGATAAATTCAACATTTGTCAAAATTTGTTGATAGATATAATTTGACAACCATTGCAAACATTTTTTTAGCTCTGATAGAGTGCTATCCCTTTTGTGTAGTTCCAACAACTTCTCATGTATTTATCTCCCCTTCAGAAATCAGAATGTTTCAGGAGAAATTACCTTGGATACAATCCTCTTAGGCCTTATTTCCAGCACTTCAGAGATTATCCTTGGATACTTCCTTGATCATATTCTGGTTATCTTCTTATGTTTCCATTTGTGGGAAAAATGTGGCCACTTTTACAATTTCAGCAACATTTTATCCCTCGGGTTCCTAATAGGTTTCTTCAAAGTGTCTAACACCCAAAGTTGTGACAACATTGAAGCTTCTCACTAGACTCCTCATTCTCATTTTTCATATCCTTGATGGTTTTAACATTTTTCCTGAACTTAGAAAACTGATGGAAATATTTAGAGTTCTCCTCCTCCAACTCCAACGACATTGCTAGGTTCTTCATTCTCCAATATGATTTGCATTAAACCCAAATTTTATTTTTCATTAATTCCAAATCTTTGATCTTCAACAATACCGTTGTAGAGAAAACACCTTGAACATTGTCCCAAAATATAGTGTTTAGTTCAGCCTCATTGTCCTTCAGAGACCTATTCTATTTATGTGTCTCTCCAGTGAAATCAATTTTTTTGCTTTTCACTATCTTTAGGGATTCTGCAAACTAACAACGAGCATGAATACAGCCAGAATTGATGTCAAATGTTTTCCAGTTGCTCTTGACCAAAATTTGGAATTCCTCTTCATCTAACCATGCGAGGTTAAACTCAAATGGACTGCAAGTTTGTCATTTATGTGTTTAATCAGATAGGGTTATGATCAAAAAGAATTTCTACCTAAACCCAGGTCTGACATTCATCTACCTACTATAGAAAATCATCATATACTAAAAATCAGTCTAAACCTTTGGATTTAGAACCTCTCCCATCACTGTTGTCTCTCTAAACAGTTTTGATGGTGGTGGGATTGATATCAACACATACTGTAGCTTCCATCTAATGTTCAAAATAATCTGCCAACCTGTCAACTATTGCTGACTCTCCATAGATCTTGCTTCTACTGACAGTGAAGTGTAGATTCCCTCTTAAAGTCAGCCTTCCATCCTTTATTTCCTACAAAGAAAAATATTTGTCCCATAAAAGTTTCTTCTCATTGTAAGGGTCAGACATATTCATCATGGTAATGGACATACCCAAAATTTTACTGGAGAATTTTGTGCATATACCTGAAAGCAAAACAAATGAATTTTTCAATAGAAGACTTGACTACCGACCCATGATTAATCACCCAGTAAGTCTCATAGAATCAATTGTGAAAAACTCCCATCCCTTCAGACAATTCATAAGACTATTGATGAAAACATTCCCATACCCCATAGTGTCTTGTACAATATGTTTGGTGTATCAGAGTTAAGAGCTCGGAAGAGTTAGAGCAAGAGGAATTGAAAAAGATCCCAAAATTCAAGGCTAGGCCACTTAATAAAAAGTTAGCAATTAACAAGTTTGTTTTCTGTCCATACTTTGCAATTTTCTCTATCAAGTTTTTGAATGATCTTATGTTTACAAATATTCTGCACTAATGGGGATCTTGGTCTATTTTGAAATCTCAAATGTCATGTCACAACACATGTGGTAGGATGGATGTAATAAGGTTGATGCAATTAAAAGTATTTTCAGGCTCATTTCTTATAGGAAGATATTAAATTGTTTTTTACCTGAATCAGGAATTTCACTTTGCAATAGATGAGTGCCTTCCTCTGCCTCCACCAACTGAACTTTTTAAAAAGGTCAGGAACTTAATCTAGATATATGATTGATCGAGAAGAAAGTATCAGTAGTCAGGTGTCATATTTTGGTTATTATTATCCAACTGATATTTTAATACTTTGGACATGTTGTGTTGTTTTATCAGGTCTCTCAAACACATAAGTCTGAGAATTAGGACAAGCAGATAAAAATATGCAGCACCTCACTAAAATAAATTACAAAGCATCTAGCTCAAAACTTCATTTGTTTAACCCCACAGTGAAGTGCTCGACATCTCTTTTATATAACAAGAGATGACAGGTCTACAATGAATGTAGAAACCTTGAGTGGTGCACCTCTCTAGAAGAGATAAAACCCTAACCCTAATGCAAGAGCCTGATAGCGAAGAGTGAGACCTCATGCATGATTTCACCCTAACTAGAAGACAATGACACTAAAGAAAACTAAAAGCATACAAGAGAATCTCTCTCTCATGCAATACGCCTATAAACTGAAGATGTTCCTCATGTATGCACCCTATCTATCTTAGGAACTGCACCCTTTGCAAATAGAGAATGCATGCATCCTACTCACGCAATCAATGTCTACAAGACTGCCGCACCCTCATCAGACTCTCTAATGCACCTCACTCATAAACTATAAAATCTCTCCACAAGGATCAAGGATGGAATGTCTGCTAAAATTGTTGCTTCTGAAGAAAAAGACCTCAAAGCAACATGGTAAAAAAACTAACAGGGTTTTCTTATATGGAAGGTCTGTAATCGTGTTTCTCATATTTTTATGGACATGATTTGAACACTGTCATAGTGTTTAGAAGTTTCTTTTATTTAAAAAAATAGATTTGCAGAGACTTACCTTCAGTTCTTGGTTTTAACCATAGACCCTTGCTAATATGGATGCAATATATATACTGATTTCATATTACTGAATCGTATTTGAATCTATATTCGTACTCGTTTTATGATAATATGGTTCAAACCAGTGTTGTTTTACTCATCTAAGATTCGCCTATGCCTCCCGGTCTGGTCAAGTCATGTCTGAAATGAGTATGTGGCTAACACTAGCTAAGTAGATTTGGCTCATATTTGGCTCAGACTCGCCAGAGCCGACTTGGACTTGGTTGACACTCAGATTACAAACCTATTTCTTTTGTGTTTCAAATTTCAGTTTATTGTTTTGTAGACAAATATAATTTTGTATTATCATAATTTATAACATGGATTTTGTGGATAGACTATTGCTTTATAGCTCATATGAATTGGAAATATCATTAATATATTTTTAAAATTTTTATTTTTTCTGCACAAAATTTTTATTTTTTTCATTTTGGTCTATTTGTAGAGTTTCGTGGAGTCTTTAATGAAGTTTTGCAATCCCTTGTTCTGTGTCTGATCTGCAACAGTTCTTAGGGCTTCACCCACTCTCCTTGGCTTCCCTTCAACCTCTCTTTGATACCATGTGAGTTTTACGCACAAGAATGTGGGGCAAAGAATGCAAACTATAATATATTAAAAGATGGAATGGTAAGCTTGATTCATCTACCATATGGTGTGGATGTCAATACATATAAGGAAGACAATGTCCCATACCAAAATCCCATACAACCACTTTATTACTTAAGCTCTATCATAAGCTCAATTTATGATATATGATATAAGTCATGTATTTGGTAACTTGAAGTACACAACAACTGTATCATTTGACCATTATTGCACTGTATAGTCTTCTCTTGATTGTCTATATTATGATAAACCAACCTCTTTAATAGCTTCAGTTTCGGTAGCTGCTACTAATTCTTTCTAAAATTAGGTGTACATGTGATGAGTATTTATTTTGTTAATCTTTTTTAATCATTCTAGTTACGCGTCCAAAATGTAACATGTAAGTATATAATTTTTTTACACTTGTAGTATGAGCCTAATAAAACACCATCCCAATAATTAGAGGTGAAATAGAGTTAGGTATCAAATCCCAAACTGCATCTGCTTGCATGTGAATTTAGTGTAACATTCAAAGAGACCAGGTGGGGTTCTGAAGCAATGTTTTTTCCTTCTACGTAAGCCATTTCAATTCTGTGTAAAATCCATTCAAAGTTTAAGATACAATTCTATTCTTTGAGCAGGTTAGGCCTCTAATTATGTCTAGAATTCTGTTTGAACTTTGTATCAACACATTTCATTTAATTTGCAGATTATAATAGTATTTGATATTTTGTAAGGATGCACAATATTTAAATATCAAATATGAAAAATATTCAGCAATCCAATGTTAGTAGATACTGAAATCGGTTGTAATAGGTTTATATGTTGTTCCTAATATCTATCTTTAGTCAAATCTATAAAAGGTATCAATGTCAGGAAGTAATAGTTGAGATTAACGTTATTTAAACATAACATAAGAATGTAATTGTTTATGATAATAATGTTGTATGACATTTTATATTCTTGGGATTCTTTCGTCTGACTTTTTTGAATGGTATTTAGTGTGTTTGAAGCTAGCTAAGGAGTTCAACACCCTATGCCAAGCTACTGTGATTATGCATAATGATTGTCTCTATCTGGCACAAGAGATTCTTGGACTTGCATTTGAGGTGTGCACATTAATATCGACCTGCAATTGATTCTGGTATCTTATTAGAACTTATTTGTCCTTTTTATTTGCTTATAAACTTGACTGGTACTAGATCCATCATGGAAAAGGCTTTTGCATATATATATTATTGGTACTAGATCCATCATAGAAAGAGATATCGGGGGCATGGAATTAACATTGTATAACTTTATTGTTGTCAATTAAAATAGATGTATATGCAATAAGAAAGCTGCTAAGTTATGGAGCTAAAGTTCCAGACATATAATATTTATTCAAGGACATGCAACATTCAAGACACTGTTCATATATTTGCAAAGTTAGACAAAGTATGAAAACAAAACCCTACTGGGAAGTATTTAGAGAGATTGCCTTCATTGGATAGGGAGTTTGATATTCCTGGGTTAAAAGACGAATGTAACCTATACTTTTCCTTTTAACAGAGTAAAATGAATGAAAGTTGTACTTATGGGATAGATCCTACTTAATGAAAGACCTTTTTTTCCATTCTAAAAACTGATTTCCAATTTTCCATTATCCAAGTATCTCTTAGATTTAAAATTCAAACCAAAAAACAGAAATCAACTACATTCCAAAGTTGTTCTTGATATCTGCAAATCATATGCCATATCTGTCAATGAGCCCTGAAAGGTGATTCCATTTTTAGTTGTTCATAAGATAGCTGATAATAATAGATTTATATCTCTGGTTTAGTTGCCTCTTAATTCCTGGCACTTCATAAGATAGCTGATAATAATGGATTTATGTCTCTGGTTCAGTTTCCTCTTCGTACTTGGCACTTACTAACTTTACAATAGTTTGACAAGGTATTTAAGGCCTTGATTATCCATGTTCTTGTAGTAAGTACTAAATAAGCAGGGCCAAATCATCTATGAACTCCAATAGTAAATGTGGGAGCTCTCACATATGCACTTGTTTATTTATGGAAGTTATTTCCTTTTTACCCTCAAGTTGCATAATCAAATGATAAGATGACTAGTATTTTTGTGTATCTTATACCAAATAGAGATATTGTATAGGGGAACCTTGTAGCTAAAAATATGATCTACTAATTTTATGCAAGTTTATTGCTTGTTAAGACAAATAGGTGAATGAATACACATTTTTTTTTGCTTAAATGAAAATATGATTGTTGATTAAGATCATGAAACTTCAATGAAGGGTCAAGATTTATATCAGATCCATGATTTCTTTGTTCTCTGAGATGTGTTTTAAAATCACTATACTTGATATTCCCAAGGAATAAATAAAAATATACATTTGACTAGTCTTGTGAGGACCCAAGTGTGTTGGATACTGTTTTGTTGTCCCTCATTCAAAAACAAATAAATTATAAGAAAACTATTAAAAGTCTTCCTTACATATTCTCTAGGATACTCAATTTGTCATCAATACAGAATCATCATAAGACTCCTAATATCTAAACCAGCAATACAACAAGAAGAGGATAACCAGTGTCTACATCCCTCAGCTATGACTCCAAGCTAATTTACCATTAAGTGGGTTTTAGTACAAGTCTTTTCTAAATCAGATAGGAAGTGACTTTTCTAAATTCTTGTTTGGTTTAGGTATGCTTCTATAACAACAAAGTATATTTAGAAGGCTTGTCTGCCATTGAGTTGAAATCTTGGTAAATGTGTCAAAAAAGGATTATTATTATGGTGTCAAAACAATTTTTTACCTCTTGAACTTGGTTTATGCAGGCCCAGATTCTCAATGCTGGACATATGATTAGCCCAATCTATGATAAAATTTGAATCTCCATAACCTTGAAATTGTTTAATACCTCCATTCTCAGCTGTTTTCCATAGTCTAAATGTAGACTTCTTCCCTGCTTGCCCCTTTACTAGCCTCATAGTTTAGCAACAAATGAAAAGAAGAGTTGTTAGTACATGTCTTTTCTGACTTAGATAGGAGAGTGACTTTTCTAAATTCTTGTTTGGTTTACGTACCCTTCTGTAACAACAAACTATATTTAGAAAGCTTGTCTGCCATTGAGTTGAAATCTTGGTAAATGTGTCGAAAAAGGATTATTATTATGGTTTCAACACATTTTTTTACCTCTTGAACTTGGTTCATGCAGGCCCAGATTCTCGATGTTGGATAGATGATTAGCCCAATCTATGATAAACTTTGAATCTCCATAACCTTGAAATTGTTTAATTCCTCCATTCTCAGCTGTTTTCCACAGTCTGAATGTAGACTTCTGCCCTGCTTTCCCCTTTACTAGCCTCATAGTGTAGCAACAAATGAAAAGAAGAGTCGAAAAAAACAAAGCACCAGCTCCACAAATACTTGATACTCCTTTTCATGCTCTCTTGAAAAGACCTAGGATTTTCTTAATCAATATAATGCATTAGTGAACAGCTAGAAGGTTTTTCTTTTAGAATCCTTTTTCAATCCATTACCTCTCTAATCATGTGTGCTACCTAGGCAACTTTGAAGACCTATGCTAGGAAGATCATCAAAATTCTTGACATCCATATATCATATATAAGCAAAACATGGGAGCCTGAAAAGTTGTTACAGTTTTGTCACCAATCTAGTCCTAGACAATCTACCAAGCTATGCCTATATATATCATCTTGATTTGTCCCCTATAACCCGTGACACGTCAAGTCATATAGATATGGAGAAGGTGCACAAGACGAACAAGTGATCCATAGACTCAGCATTGCATTTGCATATGATGCATCACCCTTGTCTGCACCAATCTCTCATTTGCCCACTGGTAGTACTTTATTAGCCAGTACCAACCACATTAGTGTTTTTTTTTCTAAAGGGCTGAATAGTTTCCAAACAATGTCGTCCAGGATGCTCTCTCTTCCATGAGTTCCTCCACTTTGGTAGCATAACCTATTTTGACCCATGGAACGCATTTCCTTGTTCCCTTTATCCTTGAACACTTTAAATTCTTGGATCCTTGATGATTCAGCAAGTCAAGGTAATCGTCTCATTCCTTTGGCTCACCTTGTAAACTTAAGATTGTCTGTTGTCAGCCATCCTCAAGACTAGGAATTTCTTTCCAATTGCGAGTCTACCTCTCTATGACAGTATAGACCACTAAGCATGTAAACTATCTAGCAGAGCCTCTGAAATTTGAAATTTCCTTCAATCTTGATCCACGGGTCCTTTCCAATTCTGACTTTTCCTCAGTTCCCTCATTTATTTACCCACCGAGGGGAAAATTTTACCAAAGGCTTTCCTTGTAATGGAAGCATCCTGTGAGTGTTTTTTTTAAGCCAATATTCCATGGATGCATCTCTTAAGTGTTTGGATTTCATAACTTGACCTCAGTGTCCATCATTATAAAGCAATCTCTAAAGGATTTTAGTTGAAAATTTTGAGCTGAAGTGTTTTATGTGTTTTAAACCCCATTCCCAGCTTACTTGGAACTGGCTACCCTGTTCCATTTATAACTAGTGGAATTTATTGGCCCTCCCTCCTATGTGAAGGATGCTAAAAAACTTCTTTATGATTTGGTTAAGATTCCTTTTGGTCGTCGTGCTATAGACATCCAATACTCTTGTATGCTCTCTAGAATAGATTAATGAAGGTTAATATACAAACCACAGGATAGTTACGGCCAAAATTTAAATGTCAATCATATGGTTTCAAGATGAAGCCCAGGTATTTGACTTATTGAAATAATTAATGGGAAATATTATTTTGGTCCGGTCTTTAAATTACTCTGCCAATCCACTTTACATGTATGCAGACTTATTCATAGTTATTACCATTCCTGTAGTCTTGCGATAGAGGTCCAGAATCCCCTTAAGCTTTTCCAACTCCCGAACAGAACTATTGACTGAAAATCAATGTGTCATCTACCAGAAGTAAATGGGTGATATGAACAAGTTTGCTGCTTTAATCCCCTATAATTTTATTCTAGCATTTAATTAATTTAGAAGGTTTTCGTTATTGGGTTAAACTGTTTTAAAAAATATTTCACATTTAGCTTTTAGGATTTTTGATTTTCTATGTCCTATTTTTCTAGTAGCAAAACACAGAAGTTCTATGATGTTACAAATCCTTCACAGCAACACTGGCGACTCTATTTACCTCCACCAGTGGCATAGGTTTCCTTGCTTGGATTAGCTTCTTCAAGTAAATTGACCAAATCACTGGCTCCTGTAAGTGACTTCAGAATTTTAGTATATTGTACTTTCGTCCAATTATCTTTAGCATTTGTTATTGATATCTGTGAAGACAAATTTTTCTATGCTTCCATATTAGATTATTTAATAGCTTCTGATTCAGTCTTAATTAATCATTAGTATAGAAGCTAATGTGTGTTTTCCTTAGACAACTTATGTTTTACTTTAGTGATTGTCTTCTAGATTCTTTATACATGGCTTCATTTTCATTTCCTAATAATATATACCTATTCATATTTCCATGTGAAACTAGAACACAGGAGGTAATGCTGAGACTTCCCTTGCCAGTGGAGCTACTGGAAGATCAGTTGTATTGCCAGCTAGTGCATCTTGGTATGAAATCTATTTCTTGTCATGGAATATTTGTTTAGTTTTCCAGCACCCCCTTGGATTGGTGTAGAGTAACATTACACATTAATTTTAGTGAACATAAGCTTCCATATGATTTAGGAGTTTGTGGTGGAATATTACATATCTTACTAAATATTGAGACATTAATGGTTGTTACAGGGGCTCCCATGATGCACAAGAAAAATCATTTAGTATGAGGATTGCAGCTGCTCAGGGCTCCTCTAATCCTAAAACAAGTTCATCTCATTCACTTTCAGTGTCTCCAACATTAAATCTCCTTGCCTCAGTGGTGGAAGCTACGGCATCAGGGTTGAGTTCTGATCATGGCAAGCTGTTGGTCAATAAGGGTGGGAAGTCATCAACGTTTATATATAAAAACATATTGATGCCAAACCTAATGCAATGAGTGGAACATATATAAAATTAAATTCACGTTGTTAATACCCCTGGGGAAGCTTTCCATGGAAAGAATGCCAGTTTAGTTTTGTAATAGTAATAATTATGTAGTTTGTAGATTGATATCTATCATATATTTGTTTAAATATCATCATTGTCAAGCAATAACAACTTCTTAAAGGGTTCTATCTCAATGGTAGAGTGCCTACCTAATTATAGGCAGGAGGTTGGTGGTTCGATTCCTCCGTGCCCTATCATAAATTTGTGACTACAAAAATGACTAAATTCACATATATATGACTATTATTAGCTAATTTGCCGTATCTTATTCGTATTTAGATTAGTCATTAATATGTTAACATCTAGGAGTTTATTTAGTCGTATATTTGGCCATTAATGGTTGCAATCAATGACTAAATCAGTGAATAAATCAACAACTAAATCAATGAATAACTCAGTGACTAAATCAATGACTAAATCCATGATTAAATCAATGACTAAATCATTAAATATCAATGACTAAAAAAATGACTAAATCAATGACTAAATCATTTTCTATCAATGAATAAATCAATGACTACTAAGTCAAGCTATTAATGACTAGTGAAATACGACTAGCTATAAGATAGTGGAAATTTGCTACTACTAGTCACTGACTCAAAAATAGTCGTTTATAGAATGATTTTAGTCATTTTTATAGTCATTAATTTCTCATTTTCTACTAGTGTAAACTGCATACACTTATATACCTCCAATTCAAGCTAACAAAGAGATCCAACTTGCCGATTGGACATGTTTCTTGTCACTACCTGTTGGCTGTACCCTTTTCCAATCAAACTGTCCGTCAAACAAGGAGTTTCTTGTGTAGAAAGGAGCTTCCAGTGTGGGTAATCTACACAAATGTTTTAATTTCAGATCGTTAATGTATTCCCTCTTGTTTGAGTACACAATAATACTATTTCTTTGAGTGGAAATCACACTCAACTACTTCTTCTAATCCTTCCTGTACACAAACAAAGTGGATCATTGTTGCCATATTTCTTAGTGGATTGTTGCCATATTTCATTGTGCTTTGTTTCATGGCGTTCTTATTTCTATGTAGATGCTACAAAACAAATATTGAGTACAATAGGGAAAATATTCATAACAAAATAGTCAAGGTAAATATGGGAATGTTACAGTAGTTCTAAGTGACGTTGAAAGGTACTGGTACATTCTTCATGGTCTGAAATCTCTATAAATGACACATTGTATGCTATCCTTTCTATGGTATTATTATTGTTTCCTTGTAACTGCAAAATAATTTATAAATTTCCCTCAATTTTGTTCAAATACTTACTGTAATAACCATCGACTGATCTATTTTCATATTGGTATAAGGTTGCATAGTAATGCATGCTTACCTCTAGAAATAATCCTCTTCAAATTGGATGTTGATCTCTTCTTCCATGGAGTGTTAGGGATACAACATTTTGATGTTTTAGTCCCACATATATCATCAAATATATGCTAACAAATTGGTGGACTAGTCTTCAAAAGGAAACTTATTTTCTTGTTAAATACTCAACAATATGCATTCTACTCTTGAAATATAGTGCTAAAGAATATCTTTGGTGATAGTACCGTCCCAAATCCCTTTGTCATTGCTAGTATATTTCCAAGGGAATGATTTCTATGATGCTATAAGATACTTGTCTTTGTTTATAGTATCAAAAATAGGGTATGGAACTGAAACACTAGCTCAAAATGTATTAATCTCCTTCTTGCCAAAAGTTCAAACATGCCCCTTGTTTTGGTGGTAACAAGGAACATAGCTATCTCTATCTAAGTGACATCGACCATCCCCAACATGCTATATTTAATGGCCATTGTAGTTTTCTAGATGTGCTGCAACTTTTTTAAACCTTTCCTTGCAACAATCTACATATATCTCTTCAATACTTATAACATGGATTAAGTGGTTCAATGGCTAATGTTGCTTTCAATAAGTTGAGTGTTCTGTAAGAATACATAAGTGCAAAGATTAAATTCATTTCCCCTTATAGAATAATTGGAGCTAATTATGTACTGTCCAGTATCATCTGATGCATTGTTTCCAGCATGTGAACCGATCTTTTCATATTTATTCAATACTTATAACATGGACTAGTGGTTTGGCGATTCTTGTTTTCAATAAGTTTAATGTTTTGCAATTTGAACTAGGTGCAATGATTTTGCTCATTTACTCTTCCATAACAATTAGAGTTAATAATGAAATATGAAGTGCTAAGAGATGCATTGTTGCACAAGTGTTTGTTCGCAATAGAATAACAAAACTGCATGGTATTAGTAAATCTTATTTCATACTATTGCTTGATCTGAAAATATCTCTCTTTTGGAGAATGGGAAAGGAGTTTGTTTTGCTAAAATTTTGTTGGGGATATTACTCCAAGTGTTTATCAATTCTCTAGGTGTCTATGAATATGCTTGGCTCTGTATTGCATGAGTTTACAGAATGAAGTAACATGGATACGAGTGCCTAGAATGTAGGAACGTTGGGAATGTGGATACAAGTCTCCACAATGGCTAGAAGTTTTGCTCAAATTTTCAGGAAATGTTAGGTTGGGATCAACAATATTATGTTAAAAACACATAAAATATAATCATGAATACAATGTATTCAAACAATGATACATACATGCTACAAGACTAAGGTACATTCATGGTACACAAGCATACCACAAACATATTTAGCTAAACTCAAAGGTGAGAACTATATAATAAAATGCCTAGACTCTAGTGTTCATTTCAATCAAAATGCAGGCCAATCATGAACTGTTTTTCCTCTTAGCAATCTCCGAGATTTTAGTATTTAATTTCTTGGATTGTTGTTTTTCATTTTTAGATAAAATCCATGGCAATCATTTTGTTTAATTTGGATATTTTTTGTGATGCGTTGACTTGTTTTCTTTACATGTGTTCCATATGATTTTTCCTGTTTTTTCTATATCCCTTGGGATTACTATAGATTTTCACATGTTCTTTTTTTAGCACTGCTATGGAATATGACCAAGATAAAGGTGAGATATCCAAATGTAGAATAGCATAAGAGATAAAGAGACAACAATAAAATGACCTAAAAAGGAAAGTTGAACTTGTAGATGAGGAAAAAACGATTGAGGCAACTTTGGAATTGTAGAGAATAATTGAAGAGGAGGCCAAACACCTTGTTGAATTTAGTAAAAGACACGCGGAAGAAGAAATATCATGGTCTAACTCTAAAGAGAAAGAGTCCAAATAAAAAATTAACAATGAATCCCATCTTGATGTATGTGAGGCAAGAAATCCTCTGAATGAGTGGACAGATAAGTCCCAAAAGGCAATATTTCTTGAAACTAAGACCATTATATCAGGGAAAAAAATGACCTCTATTGGTAGCTACCCCAAAGAAATATTAGTGCCTCTTGAAAAGAGAATTTTTCAGCTGGAGGATGCTAAAAGATATTCCAAAGGTGGATAAGCATGAAAATTCCAAAAAAGAAAAATATTATGGTGGTTCCTTTGGGACACAAAATCATCAGGAAGTGAAGGTGTCTGCTAATACCGACAAAGGTTCATTGATTAATGAAAATTACAGATTGGTAGTGAGATAGGTTTCCACTTTTAACAAAAGTTGTAGAGACTATGGTCTCTTTTAACATGTCAAACGATGGGATTAATTCAGAAAGGAAGAGATTACATCGCTCTAATTTTCAAATTCATCCTAGGAATATTACACGTAGGGTTTCATATACTTTTTTTTGGTCAAAGGAAATGGATCATACTTTATATTTTTGTAGTAAGCTATTTTTAGCTTATTTCCTGCTTTGAACAAGTTAGATTGAAAATAAGTTTCTTGAGTTTATTTGATTTTATGTACAAATAATTCCATCTAGGAAATAGAGTTTGACAGGTTTCCTCCACTGGATCAGAAGTCACGAGGGAATAGAAATAGACAAAAGGGAATTTCACAAATAATAGACCATGAAACAAGTGCATACATCCCTAATCCATCTTCCAAACAATAAAATAATCATGTGGAATATTGTTCATTTGAAAACAGTGCTAAAGAGATTCTCCATTGCAATGTGCTAGTTCCTTTACCTTTTCCTGCAGCGAAGAGACATGGTAATTTTGAACAAGCTAATTGTCATAGCTAGTCAATTGAGGTCTATTCTAGTATTGGAAGAACAACATTCTTGATTTCTTAATCAACTTATTAAATAGAAACAGTCGTACCTAAATTTACATTAGAGAATTAGTAGTTGGCAAAATTCAGTGACCAAGTTTGGATTATTAGCAGAAATTATGTTCCCTGGTTGTCAGTGACATAATTACCATACATGAGTACTTCTAAATAAGCCACATATAGCATTTGGCAAGATCTCAACTTTGTGTTTTCCATTATCATGTTGATCAAGTATTGGGCAGTAAATACTTTATGTACTTGTGAATATGGGTGAGTATTCACTGATTGCCCTGAATACCATACTTGCAAAAACCATGATGGTTTTTGCATTTTTCCATAGTGTTAGGTGTTGAATTTGAGCATTAGCAATTATTCTTAAAATTTTGGATACTATGAGATAAAAATAGACAAGTGCAATAGATCAATCAATGCATCATACAAAGGACATAAGAATTTTTCACGGGGAAACCTTTGAAGGACAAATACCACAAAAGCATTAGTAATTCATCTCGTAAATGAGATGACTGAGTTCTTCAATATTAGAATTTTGAGATGAATGTCTCTTCAATAATAATTCAAAAAAAACTATAAAACCCTAAAATGTTTGAGTCATGGATCAAGAAATTTCTGTAAGTACAAATTTCATCAGGAAAACCATATTAGGGCTTTCTTCCCAATCTTTCTCACTCTTGCCCAGATCTAGTTTGAGACTACCTATGAACTGCCTTAGTTCTGTACTCATGCCCATATGTGTCTTTCTGATGCCCAGATAATTTTTTCCATAGCTTGAATTTATGGCTGCCTGCCCAGACCGAAATTTGATGCCCGGCTACCTGCTGCAGCATGTCCAAATTCCTAACACGATGCCCAAATGTTGTTGATGTTCCCCGAAGCTCTGTCCTTTCCTACTCAGGATAATACCAGGCTTCCTGAGATTCTATTGAAGTTACCCAGGACAAATATAAACCAATAGGAGGCTTCTCGTAAGATATCAAATCTAGCCCGTGGATAGAACAAGGCTTCCCAAGCTCCGTCAAAGTTGCTCGAGAATGGATCCAATTTGTTCAAGTTTTATTGAAGCATATGGAGGGTAGAGTATATCTTCCCAAGTTTTGTTAGGCCTACTCAAGGGTAGATATAACTTGCCTAAGGGTTTAGGTTATTTCCTGAAAGCTTCCTGTGAGTGATACAAGTATGCCCTTGACTGATATGGAGCTGCAATGAAGATAGGATGAGCTGGGTTTAAACCCTAGCTAGATTTTGATGGCAGAGATAAATGGAATATAAGCACTAGCATACTTAGGTTTATATCCTATTAGATTGAAATCTTGTCCTCTTGATCCATGTGTTAACCCTTTTCCTAATCCCCAAATTTCTCTCTGCTGAACTGGATTATACTACGGTTGTTTTTCCTTTTTTCCCTCTTTAGGAAGGTCGACGTTGTTTTCCTTCATGCTAGGTGGGTTGAAGGTGCTTTTTCCCTTCATGCTAAGGGCACTGATGTCAGTGCTCTATCTCCCACTGTTAGGTGCATCGACGGTTCTTTTTCCCTTTTTGGAAAGTGAGCCAATGGTGTTTAGAGGGAAAAAATGGAATTTGGAGACCCTTCTCAAAGGTGGATGATGTGGAGGTCTATCCCTATCATCTAGGTGAGGTGGAATTTGGTTCCTAACCTATTTGGAAGATCCTTTAGAAACCTCCTCCTAATCCTTAACCTACTCTATCCATTTAGCCTTATAAACTAAACCCTCTCTCCATTTGGAAGGGAAGAAGGACTATGGTACTATTATGCTGGTGGAATTTCTAGGTGATCCCTATCATCCATTGGAAGGCTTTCTAGCTTTCTTTGGAGGCTTTGGCTTGGATTCTTGGATGGAAAGTTGCAACGTTAAGTCTAGGTTGTGACATTTCTTCTTCATGTAATTCTATGTATCTCCTTGATTACATTAATACAAATCTCTTTCCATAAATGTTATTGTGTTAATAATATTTAGAGATTTCTTCCTTAACTATTAGCTTAGATCAATTATATGTTTGGATACACATATGTTGTTTTCTTATTTCCAATTGCTTGACAGGGTTTCACAGCTGAAGATCTAAAGACTCTGGAGCTTGGATCAACAAAGAGAGAAGAGGATCTGCATATTTCAGGTAAGTGATCTATCTGTTGCTTTGCATTTCTGTTTGATCTAGGAAAGTAGATTGTATTTTGTATTTGATTTGTTCTAGATCCACTTAGACTAGGGAGATCTGGCTTGATTCCAGTTGAGTATATTTATCTGATAACAATCCAAATGATTGATCTGCTCAAGATGATGCCCTATTTCGATTAGGTCTCCATACTACGAAACAAAACAACACTCTTCCAGAAACCCAACAAAAATATTTTAGGAGTAGTTGGATGAATTGATGAGCACATATGTCCTAAAATGAAATGGATTTTATCTTCTTTTATATCCTTTGATTCACCTGGATGTGGACCAAAAATCAAAAGAACAAAATAATTATATTTTATTCTTTTCACCTTTGACTTTTACCTTTAAGGTACTAAAGACCTTTTATGTATTTTCACTTTGACTGCTTGGTGGTCCAAGGGTCCTTATGTATTTTTTACTTTTACCTTTTAGTATTTTACAAGTACTTTATGTATTTTTGAATTTTATCTTTAAGCCTTCTTTAAGTGCCCCATGGTCCAAAATGTTCTTATGTATTTTTACCATTTACCTCTTAGCCTTTACCAAGTTCTCTGTTGTCAAAACAAGTGGTCATAGGGTCCTTAGAACCCACTCAAATTACATCATCATAAATAGAGAGAATTACTAATGCTTTTATCTCAAATTCCTCGTGCCACCAAGATCAGGTACTAGGTGTCTTAACCAATGGTAGCTAATTCTTGGTGAAGATCACAAAGCCCACAAATCGGGGGAAGGAGTGCCTCACATATCCAGACCCGGTCTAGGACTTACAGTGATGTCTTGGTAACTAACCAGGTTCCTCAGCTCTAGGCTGCATCATTGGACTCAAGGTCAAATACTTGGTAACTAACCAAGAGCCTCCATTTCCCCAGAGAATGGCCCTCATCCCTAGGCTTAGTCCCCTGATCCTGGAATAGTTCATCTGGTACCTCCATTCAAAGAATGGCCACTCAGTTTTAGACTGAGTTCCCCCATTTCTTAGACTGGCTCCACAGGCTGGTCCTTGATCAGATGTTCCATTTAGAAGAAAGGATACTCACCACAAGGTTGAGTTACCCCCAGTGCAAGACTGGTTCTACATCCTAGTCCTCAACCAGATGTCCCTTTCAAAACAATGGCTACTCAGCACAAGGTTGAGTTTCTCCAAGTGCAAGACTAGTTCCACATCTTGGTCCTTGACCAAATATTGCATTAAAAAAAATGGCTACTCAGTAGAAGGCTAATTTCCCCTAGTGCAAGACTGGTTCCATATCCTTCATTGGGAGAAACCCAAGAAGCAAGGAATTTTTTTTCCCACCCTTACCCTATGTAGTTTCTTGACCCTTTTGATTCTCTTCCATTGTCAATTGTTTTCTTATTCTCTCACTCTTGTAACTCCCACTATTGACATTTATGCAAGAATACTTGTTAATGCCAATGTGAACATTGTTATGTTCACAACTTTTGTTGAGAAGGTTATCATAATTATCTTCCAGAATATTTCCACTATATCAAGGCCTTACAATCATCCATAATTAATAAAGGTAGTAGCAAGTGTTAACAGTGACCTAATTGAGTTAGCATTATATTCTCTAACTATTTGTGTTGATAGATTTTAGTGTAATTTACAGTGGTTGTTTTGAGTACTGCACTTATTTTAGATTGTTTGTGTATCATGTAGAAACAATTTACATAGCACATGATTTGTGTATCCTGTGTTTAATTTATATACGGTATCAGAGTGATTTGTTGAAACCTTCTAGGAATATTTAAATGTATAGTAGTACCTATGATAGAGATTTGTCAGGAGGTTTAAGGGGTCAGCTGCTTGTGATTTGTGATTGAGAAAAGCAGTGGATCTATGATTATGTAGCTATTTTGTTTAAGTTTCTAGTCTACTTTGTTTAACAAGATTAAATTTCGAGTTAAACTTAGTGTAAATTTCAAGTTAAAATTGGGAGTGGGTACCCTTTTCAAATTGTATGTATCTATCTTCGGGCTTCTAGAATCTTCATGGCATCTAGCAGGATTTATGGAATGTCCACATCATATTCCCTTGTTTAAAAAATTCATATTCTCTTGGTTTAGAGTTATTGTGCTTTTCTTTCCTCCACTTTCTCCAACTATAAACCCATGACTCACTCTCGACAGTGTCCCATTCAAGAAATCCAAATTTCCACATCCAATAGTGAAATCTCTCCAATGATGCAATAGGTTGACCATTGTTGTGAGTGAGAACTTAGATGCCTGTAGTATAAGGGAGATATTTTTTACTTGGGTTTGATCAAGGAATTTTTCAAGCATTGGGATGTTATCTATGTCGAACATCTTGAAGGATAAAAATTTGCACATGTTTGGTTGAGATTTGTTATAGATTGAGAAGGAATTTTGATAATTTGATGCTTGCACATGACAATAACCCCCTAGAGGATCTATTGGCTAAAAATTAATGAGAAATATTATGCATGTAGGTCCTTATTGGATTTCTTCATTGAAATAAGGATGAACCATCTCCCTAGAAACAAATCATAGTAGCATAGAAATAATGAAAAATAAGATTTATGTATTCGATATATTTGTGAAGAAAACCATCTTATACAATAGATAACTACAACGATAAACTAACCATAGATATTTACGCCAGTCCCCCTATTCTTCCCAGCTTAGGCCCACTGCATAGAAGGTAAAATTATATCCATCGTTTTGTCATACAACAACATAATATTCAAATGTACAGAGCTCCAAAATGCATTTATTTGTTGTTACTTTGTGTGTTGTACAATGGTAAGATCATAATCAAGCAAACTGAGTGTCTTCCTGGGTGGCATAATATTCTTCTTTTTAACTGCCAACTTGAGGTCAATTGGATGCATAATTATATGTTTCAGAGTCTAAATGAAAATTTCCAAGCATACATCGACATTATCTTGATTACATCATAGGATTTGAAGTGGTTAGCATATATCTAGAGAAGGTCAAAGGCATATGATTTGAAGTGGTTAGCATATATCTAAATAAGGTCAGAGCCATTCAGAGTACTTTCTTAGGTCTCTTGAGTTAGAAACAATGTTGGTATTATTAGTCTTTTCTTAGAATTACAAATGATGCAATATTGCCCCTTCCCCCAATTCTTAAAAGGGTTCTAGCTCAATGGTAGAGCACCTACTTTACAAGCAGGAGGTTGAAGGTTTGAATCCTTCATTCCCTAATGATATCGAAATATTGATGTTTTAAATAAAATATATTTTATTATGATTTGCTATGGATACGAGGGTGGTTCAAACCCCCCCTATAAGTTTATATGAGGGCGGTTCATAACCACCCCCAAAGGTTTGTAACTAGTTTTAGGGGGGTTTCGAACCGCTTTTGTAGGTACCTATGAGGGGGTTTTATAACCACCCCCAAAGGTGTCTAAAGAGTTTTAGGGGGGGTTTCGAACTGCCTTCATAGGTACCTATGAGGTTGGTTTATAACCACCCCCAAAGGTTTGTAAAGATTTTTAGGAGGGGTTTTGAACCGCCTCCATAGGTACCTACGAGGGCAGTTTATAACCGCCCACAATGTTTTGTAATAAATACTTTTAAGGGGGGTTTTAAACCTCCCATATAGGTACCTATGATGGGGATTTATAACCACCCCAAAAGTTTTGTAAATAGTTTTAGGGGGGGTTTTGAATTGCATCTATAGGTACCTACGAGGGGGGTTCGAAACTACCCCTAAAGGTTTTTA
>LPNX010383407.1:42906-80945 GCA_001517045.1 Pseudotsuga menziesii
TTTCTTAGTTGGTCAAGTTAATATGTGCCACACCACTATTGGGGACATCTTCAACAATTTCTTTGATCAAGCATAACTTCATCATCCAGAATCAGTTTTTAGTGTCGTTTTTTTAAAACCGCATATTTTTTTCACAACAGAATTTCAACCCAAAATCCGACACCTTGTATGTTTGAAATTTGACACTTATCTATTGCATTTTCGACACATACACTTTTTTTTGCTGTCGGTGGTGTAACGTCAGATCTTCAACATTCTACTAATGTGGGTCAAAGATCCGATAGACCATTGTGTCGCACATTCGACTGTTATTTCTTCCAAAGTGCCAATCAAAATTGCATAAACCATTGGAAATCTGACTTCCTATGACCCTTGAAGCGTCGGCCGTCTGATGGATAGAAGTGTTGAAGGAATGGCAGCATCGTCTATTTTTTATCCATAAAGTGTTGAAAATCCAACGTCCTCTGACCCTTGAAGTGTCGGCCTTCCGACAGACAGAAGTGTTGGAGGA
The DNA here is from genome assembly GCA_001517045.1 of Pseudotsuga menziesii. NCBI lineage: Eukaryota > Viridiplantae > Streptophyta > Pinopsida > Pinales > Pinaceae > Pseudotsuga > Pseudotsuga menziesii. The sequence continues at coordinate 43,418 of LPNX010383407.1, forward strand.
ATGGCGCCATCGTCGGTTTTTTATCCAGCAAGTGTTGGATAACCGACGTCATCCAACACTAGAAGAGTCGGCCTTCTGACGCGGTCCGACACTTTACCTATCGATCATCCGATGGGGGAATCGTCGGAGTCATGAAACGGCTGTTGGATGTGTTTAACGGAGTGTCAGAAGCATGTCGAAAAAGCGACCCTTATTGATGGATTTAAAAAAAAAATCCAAAGATTAACTATGAGTTCATGCTCATATATTTTGTCTCTTGTAGGAATCAACACATAATATTCCTACAGTGTGTCCTCTTGACAAAATCTAAATCAACCAAAGAAGCCATCAAAATTCATGAGCAAAACCTAAATCTAAAATTGTAATTCTAAAATTTCAACTGTCTTCCACAAAGAATCAGAATTTTAGTTAACTGTGAGGCTACCCTCATGTTGACTGAATCTTTGTAGGTAATAGTATTTTGTATCGTTTCATGGTCTTATTGCCGCTTCCATCGTCACATAAATCCACCTACAACATGTCCTACTAACATAGATCTCAAACATCTAGTAGTCAATGGAAATTTCCTCACTTAATTTCTTCATTGCATAACCTCAATAGAATGAAATGATTCTATAAATACACACTATTACTCAAATATAAAATCACTTCTTGGAATGTCTATGCAATGAATTATCACTTATGCATGTAACAATAGCACAAACAACATTCTTAAAATGATTTCCAAAGGTTATGCTAACTCAAATTATGCATCGACACATCAATCGTTACACATCTGTATTGTCATTATATTATGATTATTACTTTATTTAATTGTTCATTTTTAAGGTGTCTCCCTTCTTCACCCGATTGCAACATCAAGAGTTCACTTTCTCCCTTCATGATGGAAAAGAGGTCTCATGCTAGGAAAACATCAATAAAAGGTTCATGGGATTCTTTTGCAACATTAAAGGAATCATAATCCAAAATCCTCATGGTCTCACACATGGCATCACATCCACAACATGAGTATACCGCTCATTAATCCTTGGTTATTACTATTAACCAGTTCAACTATGACACACAATCATATGAATACATGAAAGAATTTAACAAACTTTATTGAATCAAAGATTCACAACTTGGTCTGTGCTCTACCTAGAAATAAGATACTCATACATGCATTCAACATTCCCAAAGATAGCATAAATAGATCAATTCATATAATTAAACATGGTTGAGGGACTCTTACCAAATCCCATTTCAGTACTTATGAAAATTAACATAACCAACTTATACCTTTCATGGTTTCCATCGATACCCTTGTTGTTAAATTTGATGGTTGTTGGCAATACCCTTGTTCATGGGTAGATCATTATAGCAACAATATCATCAACATCATCAGTCTTGGTTTCATAAGTACATCAACAACCAGATTATATTATCAGGTAATAATCATTGAGTATAGGAAAGAAGCTATTCATATCCCTTATGTGGCACTATCATCGCTCAATACCTAACATATTATCATGAATAATATATCTCAATATGATCACTAATTCATGCAATCTCCAATAAGTCATTCACTTACATGTACAATGTCATTTTCATGTTCTAATCACTTATGCAAAGAAAACAACATCAATCACATGCTTATCATTCATGCAAGTAGTTTCCTCTTACTAGGGAAATGCAAGAAAAATAATGAGTAACAAGCCTTATGGAATTATCCTCCCTCTTGATTATTTATCCTAACTTATAATTCCATAGTCATGGATTGCTCAATGGCTTCCTACCATTCATATTCAAACATTATCCATGACAATTTTAATTAATAGACAGTGGTTTCAGCCTAGAATTTGACCACTGAAAAAAACTTGTTTAGACCAGACATTGGTGAGTTGACAAGCAGCTCAGATGATCGAGCAGAGGTTAATATGTGGAGTGTGTCAAAGGGCTCAAAGAGAGAGTCTTTACATTTAAAATTGTCAGACATTTTGGGAGCTGAGTTTGCGAATACAAGTGAGAACAAACCTGAGTTTGAGATTACAAGCAAGAAGAATCAGCAAGTTTCTAAATATTCAGTGATGGATTTGAGAGAAAACACTAAAGAAATGGCAATTTTGTCAAATTTCTCTGAGCAACATGGTTCATTGTTTGTAGTCAATTCCTCCTAAATCATGGATTGCCAGCCTACAGAAAACAAGTCTATTGAGTATGTTGCCATGATTGGGGCTTGTTCCTGTAATGGTACCTGGTACCTCACCATTATTCTGAGAATTTTCCCTGTATAAAAGAAAACTATTAGAATTGACCTTAACTAAACTATTTTAAATGTTGTTTCATATAAAACCCCAAAAAAAGTAAAAACAAAACTAAGTTTAAACTTGCAATACCTTACTCTCTTGCAGAAGGTGTTGATGTCCTTGTCCAAGGTATCGAGAAGACTGATAGTCTGCATAACCATGTTATCCGCTCTATTGACATTGAATTTCACATTGGCTGTATTGTAGCTATGCCCAAGACCCAATTGAGCCTTCTACAAGTCTATGTGATTCAAGATATGTGATTTCAACTCAATGGCAGACAAGCTTTCTAAATATGCTTTGTTGTTACAGAAGGGTACCTAAACCAAACAAGAATTTAGAAAAGTCACTTCCTATCTGATTCAGAAAAGACTTCTACTAACAACCACTTAATGGTAGATTAGCTCGGAGTCATAGCTGAGGGATGTAGACACTGGTTATGCTCATCTTGTTGTATTATTGGTTTAGATATTAGGACTCTTTTGATGATTCTGTATTGATGACAAATTGAGTATCCTAGATAATATGTAAGGAAGACTTTTAATAGTTTTCTTAAATTTCTTTGTTTTTGAATGATGGACAACAAAAACAGTATCCAACACACTTGAGTCCTCACAGGACTAGTCAAATGTATATTTTTATTTATTCCTTGGGAATATCAAATATAGTGATTTTAAAACATATCTCAGAGAACAAAGAAATCATGGATCTGATATAAATCTAAGTTAATAAACAAATCCTTTTACCTTTCAGTATAAATATGATTCATGAGTCCTAACTAAAGAATTAAAAGACACTTATGGGAAATTGACCTCAACTTGACAGCTGTTAGAATTGACCCTGAATGAACTATCTTAAATGTTGTTTCATATAAAACCCCCAAAAAGGTAAAAACAATACTAAGTTTAAACTTGTAATACCTTACTCTCATGCAGAAGGTGTTCATGATGTCCTTTTCCAAGGTTTTGAGAAGACTAATAGCCTGTATAACCATGTTATCCACTCTATTGACATTGAATTTCATGTTGGCTCTGTTATAGATGTGCCCAAGACCCAACTGAGCCTGCTCCAAGTCTATGTGATTCAATTACAGAGCTTTGTTTACTCGTTTTTTCATGATTCCTTAATGTCAAAAGTAAATATCCATTCAGCTGATGCTATGACCCATTTTTCTCCAAACCAAGCTAGGATTACTACATATCAGCACTATGTACATTCATCAATTACAGTTACCTAGGATATGTATGAACAGAATTAGTCAAGCACATGCAAAAATATTATAAATGGACAAATAGAAGAAAACAATGTGGTTTAGACATTCCTTAATTTCTATACTTAGATTTATAATACGATCACACTTTGTCTCTTAGGAGACAAGTCACTAACGAAACAATGGACATACCTGAGAGAGAGATAGGTATATGGTATTGTTAAAGTTATCCACTATCCTCCTGCCCATGAACATCTCCATTGGAAGAAGGCCAAACCTTCTTTCACTAGTATCAAAACCCAACAACACTGTCAAGCCCCAAGCCTGTAATCACATCCATTTTTCCAAGACATTAACCATGAGGATACTTGAACCATAATGCATCTTTAAACTTTTATGCATATCCCTAACAGGCCTTACTACTAGAGCTTGATTATAGCAGATCCATGATCTCTCTATTATCAGTTTCCTAAATAGCTAACTCTTTTTGTATGAGCCACATTGAAGTTGAAAAAATAGTGTAAAAACCCTTGAACCATAATGTAGCTTTAAAGTTTTTTCTTTTATGCATATCCTTAATAGACCTTACTACTGGAGCTTGTTTATTGCATATCTAGGATCTCTCTATTATCAGTTTCCTAAATAGATAATTCTTTTTGTATGAGTCACAATAAAGTTGAAAAAAGAGTATAAATGGTGTTTTACATCATGGGTGGCCAAAAAGGCCTTGTACAATATATCTTTATTTCCAATGCATTCAAAGTTGTAATCCACACCACCATCCACCATGTCTCTTGTCATCTTCCAAAGTGTTTATCTTCCCATGAGCTTTGTAGCTAATAGTTGTTAGAGAGATGACTATTATATACAACCATAATCTGAGCTTTGAGCTAATTGTGTTAGAGAGATAGTTATTATATACAACCATAATCTAAAGTAGCAGTACCTCTTGAATGGGCTTCTCGTGCTCTTTTGGGTTGATGCAGTCTGTCACTCCCATGGTTTTGGTTATAGTGTATGTAATGCAGATAGTGAAACCCTTTATCTAAGGGATGTGAACATTATATATTTTGGTATATCTAACTGATAGTGCATTCTGTTCCTGAATAATTACTTCCATAGAAATTTCATGCTACTATCCTAGTGAGTTAGGCTCATAAATTGAGGTCTGTGATTACATTTCCATTAACAAATAAAATGTTAAGGGTAACTTGCCTCGAACATTTACTTGATTGAGCAAGGTTGGACTTTCAGTCAGAAGCAACATTTCTAACAAGAATACTACCTCTTGTGCTTATGTAAGACAATTCAAGACAACCCTTTTACCAGGACTTTACTGCCTTTAAGGGCCAACCATTTAAACTTCTACTAGGAATTTACTGACTTTCAAGACTAACCCTTGGCTCAGGACCAGTACCTTACTTTTGCAGAGGTAAGACCTTTCAGGACTTTACTGCCTTTCAGGGCCAACCCTTCAAACTTCTACTAGGACTTTACTGCCTTTCAAGACCAACCCTTGGCTCAGGACCAGTACCTTACTTTTGCAAAGGTAAGACCTTTCAGGACTTTACTATCTTTCATGGCCAACCCTTCAAACTTCTAGTAGGACTTTACTACCTTTCAAGACCAACCCTTGGCTCAGGACCAGTACCTGCAAAGGTAAGGCCTTTCAGGACAAGCACTTTATCTTTGAAATGTAATGCCTTTCAGGACCCAACTAGTACTAGAGGTAAGAAAAATCAACTTAACAATTATTGGCAAGAGCTACAACAACCCAACTTAATAGGCTAAGAGCCTAAGACTTGCATATTAAATTTTAGGTAAATTTTAACAGTTATTCTAATAAAGACAGAATTTACCTTTAGAAAACTTGTTTGAGTTTGTATCAATACCAATTATTCTGGATGCTCCTTTTATCCTGACACATATAGAAGAAAACAATGTGGTTTAGACATTCCTTAATTTCTATAATCAGATTTATAATACAATCACACTTTGTCTCTTACAAGACAAGTCACTAACGAAACAATGGACATACCTAAGAGAGAGAGAGATAGGTATATGGTATTGTTAAAGTTTTGTTGTCCTAGCTATATGGTATTGGTAAAGTATTACCAAGGGGCTTGTTATCACGATAAATCAAAATATTTAAGGTAATTGTTTAGATCAGATATAACAAAGTTCGCCTCTATGTATGGTAATCATCATCATCAACTAAATGTATGTGTGTGCACATGCATAAATACCCAATACACAGTTCAATCAAACAAAAGAAAACATATTTATACCTTGATTTCTGGATCTTCACACTATCTTCTTATGCTTTACCTTTCAAAACATCATTCAACATACTTCATTTTTTACCCTGTTGCAATAGTTTCATGTTAGGACCCATCAAATATATTTATGTTTGTTCATGAAAATAACAAAAACAATCTAAATAAATACAATTCTATTACAATGTAAATTACAATACTATTCAACTATTCAAGTAAATTAATTGTTAAGAATATATCACCTGATAAAACATGGATAACCAAAAATACTATGTATATAAGGCCATTGATCTAATCAAACTCCTTTTCTTGCCTCTTAACTATGGAAATGTTTCATAACGCTATCTATAACAAGTTCCAATGGAGGAGTCAAATAGCAATAGTGAAAATTACACAGTAAAAATATAGAAATAGATGTTTTTTAATGTATTCTTCCTTACCATTCATTGAGCTCCTCTCTGTTTCGAGAATAATTTAATATTCTCTACTAAATAGGACCAACCACGTGAAGGTGGAAGCTTTTATGCCCCCCCCCCTCACATCACTCTCAACTTCCCAAACCCAATGTCTATACTTGCACATAACAATTTATTTCACTATTTCACAATGCATCTACAATGTAAATTATTTCACTCAATAGTTGAAAAATACTTTCATTAAATCATTATTTAAAACATTCATTAAACCATTCAATCATTCAACAGCTGAAAAAACCATTCATTAACTCATTCATTAAAACATTAATTTAGTCAATGGCAGAAAAAAATATCAGTAAACAATTCAGTAAAGCATTAATTCATAAAACAAAGGAAAAAAGAATTTTTTTTTTTTATATAAACAAGAATTACTCAAAATTTGTTTAGTCGGTTCCCTTTTACTTTTCTTCTCTTTAAATATTTAGTTAGAGTCACATCTTTGGGAATCTGATCATCGGTATCCCTACTAGTCTGCTTGCAAGGTTGAACTTCAGGTGAGGGGTGATGAATTTATGCAATAATGTCAAAATCTTTCACGAATATATTTATATTTTGATAAATACGAGTAATTCATTTAAAAAAAATTACGAATGTGTGTTTTTACCTGCCATGTGCACATCAACATGTTCAACATTATCTCATACTGGCCCAACCTGTTCTGTGTTATGAACTGCAGCTACATGCTATGTAGTTGAATTGTGTAGAATTAGAGTTAATGTTCATCATCTGCAATGGTCTGTAAAAAAAAGTAGCACATTAATAAATTCATTACCAGGATGAGAAGTATGATCTTCATTTGGTTGGTCATGTACATACTCGACATGAACGGGATCATTACTTTTCTACACAAAACGGAATAAATAATTTACATTAGTTTATTTATAAGGAAAAAATTGCATGAGCATTAATAAATTATCATTAAACTATACATTTTTCACATACCTAGGCACCAGATGGATCAGCAGAAGATCGTGTAGTATTCACAGACACGCTTCTCCAGTGTTCAACAACGACGTCAAAGCCATGTTTGAAGCCAAGCTTCATGTAATCCGCACTGGGCAATTCTTTGAACCGGTTGGCCTTCATATTTGCATGATGTCATTAATTTTAAAGACTTTTTGTAGAACAAAACAAAAATAATAAATTGTATGACATTTGGATGCGGATTCGGGTTTTGTGATACTTACATATCAGGCCTCCAAGTTGGAGTAACCACCAGGCCCAAGCTTGTGTTGGCCAATTTTTTCAGTTCTTTCCTGTGTGGCCTTAGATGTGTCTGAGAGCCTAATTAAGTTTTTAAATACATTATTCTATGTACCAAAATTTATATAAAAACTAGTAATAATAAGGCTTACCACTACATTTTGGAATGTATTGCATACCTCCCTGTTCCACCTGGTGGTATCTTTCCTGATTTTCTCAGGCCCTTCTCTTTTCCATCTTCCACCAGGGATTTTGCACTCCATAGATGGAATCATTGGAGGGCGCTCATACATAGGGTTCTTTTCTAGGTGAACCCTATATTGGTCTCGAACAATCTTTAGATGTTTTCCAACCTTCTGTAGTACCTTCGATGTATCAAAGGTATCTTTTATGAACAGACTAACCAAGCGATTAGTCAGATCATCCTTTAAAGCATTTGGATGCTTATTCCACATTGTGTGAATGGTGGGCCCAAATATCTCCAAGGCCAAATCATTCATGTGTTTATAAAATATATCATTTCCTGCAAAACATTATTGCCATCATTAGTCAACATTAGAAAATATTATCGGTATATTAGACACAAATTATAAAAAAAGAAATTGAACAATCTATAATGACCTGGAATCCTCTCTATCTTTATTGGAACCAGTTCTTCATTCACCAAAAATGTGCACTTTATTGAACCAGTGCTAGGCACATGAGAATATCCAAAAAATGCTTCCACATCTCTATCTAGCCCTGCATCCACCCCTTCTTCTGTAGCATCTGTTGTGGGTGGGGCAACATTGAATGCACCCTTCACTGCCCTCGATGGTGTCACAAAGTGTGTTGCCGATTATTCAATGGACAATATGGGAGAAGTATGTGGTGTACGTGGAGTGGTTTGGTCACTGGGACCAACATTGCCTTGACCACCAATGATAATCTCCATAACACGCTGTAAATTAAACCCATTGTATTATAAGTTCCACAACATATAAAATCAAATATTATAAAGTTTTTATAAATGAATTTACATTTTTATTCGATAACTTACGTCCACTTGTTTATGTTGTTGTAACAACAATTGTATACTTTGTTCGAGCCCTTCTGTTAGTGGAACTGCTAATGTCAGACGAATCAATTTCTCATTTTCTTTTTCCATCGTCCTTTGTAGCACCCTCAATGGGTCCGCAGACTCTCTAATTTCAATATCTCTCATCAATAGAGAGACCTCATTCTGTAAAGAATTTTGAGATGCCGTTTGATAAACGAAATTCCCTGTCTACAATTGAAATATATAAAAAATTGCTTAGTCTTTGAAAATATAGTGTGCGTAAATAATTATATTAGGGATTACATCTAGGATTACCTAACGCCTAGCCGAGGGCGTGGTATGATCAACATATGGGGATTTACCTCGATCAACCACCTACAAAAAAAGTAGAGAACATTATCACAGTGAACGCAATATGTATAAGCTAACAAATACAGAACAAAAACAAAAATAAACACTATGCTACATGTTTTATATGTGTACATTTTTGAAGTAGTTAGAATGTGGAATTACATTTAGGTTAAATGGTTGCCTCGAGTCTCCAATCGTCTAATCAACAGCTAGGGAGTTTCCTTGGTCAATCTGCAAAAAAGGTAGACAACATTACCATTATGAAAAAAACCATAAAAATGAAAGAATACATAACAAAATAAAAATAATGCATCACGATAGATATGTTTACAATTTTAAAGTATTTGAAATGGAGAATTACATTCATGTTTGGCTATTTCCCTCATGCTGTAGTCGGCTAATCAATAGCCGGTTTGCTTCCCTGATCAACAATCTGCATGAAAAATCGATAATATTATATAAACGAACCTAATATACTAATGAAAATACATAACAACATATCTTTATGTCCACCCTAAATTTAATATTACATTGGCAATATCGATGTATACCTGCTGCCTTGGCTTGGGTCGACAAACATCTACGAAGATGGAGGTGCCCCTGAGAGAACCCTACATCAAAAACATACTGAATTTTATATAAGGAAACAAGAAAAGTGGATAATTTCAATTATATGGTAACAAAAATTCCTATAGACATTAAAATAATTAATAAAAGGGTGGTTAAATTGTTTGTTGTACCACAACCATACTAACATTGTTTGTATCTACACGATTCAAAATGTAATCAATAAGCAGTTCTTCGCCAGCAGCTATTGATTTAATTGCACATACAAAGACATGGTTTCCTTCATTTGACTCGAATATGCAGTTGGGTTGCTTTAATGTAGACCTTGGTTGTGTACTGTTTATAAACCCCACAATATTACCAGTTTTTTTGGCCTTCCGTCCATGTACATCGTTGCTCCTTTATTTTGAGCTTTGTCTTTTAGTTGTATATAATTCGTTGACAACACATATCTACGCATACTTCGTGTATATTGGACCAGGGAAATCCAATCACTGTAGTTGTAACAGGGCCCAACATACTCCATCAATTCTATACATCTACTGTATCCAACCTTTATGTCGTCCATGCAAAACAAGCCCAATCCATGCAATGAGGACGGTGCAATTCTATATATCCTCTCATTCACACAAAAATCAGTGTTTACTTTAGGAAGATTGCTAGGAACCCATTGTTTCACTAGGTGTTGGTACCTTAATGGAACGTTGATGTCTCCCACTGTCTCATCATCATAGGAACATGACCCCCCTCCTTGGAGAAAAAAATTCATGCGTTTTTCGAATTTCCTTTTGATCTTCTAACATCTAGTTGATCTAGCCCATGTAGACCTACTGGATATCTCACTTTCCTCTAGCCTTACCAAACTCCCTTGGCTGGAGGAAGACAGGTCTGACAAATACATGTTTGGTTCTACCTACACCGTGGCCAAAAAAAAAATGGCATAAGCATAGAAAAAAAACGTGGAAAGACTTATAAGAAAAAAAACTTGGAAAGACTTGTAAGCCAATAACTTGTTAAAGAAAAAGCTTGTCAAGAATGAGTTTGGTTAATAGGTGTGGGAATTTGGTAGCCCTAAAAATTCTAATCTATGCCCCTCTTTTGGTTACATACAAGTCTCCATTCTAACTTATTGCTTTCATTTCCTTTTGCTAACATGAATTGGGTAGGCTTCATAAGCTTCAAATGTATGCTTGTGGCCATTGTACTTTAGCCTTTCAACATTGTCAACTGAGTGGCTGAGTTAATCGAGTTGATGCCCAACCGAGCTAACTCAACATTTGAAACGATTGGAGTGACAATTTTGGTACTGAACTAAGCAAATTAGGGTATGACTGAATGGATCAATAACAAAATGGTCAATTCGTCCCAATCCGTACTAAATTGACCAAGTGAATGTGGGAATGCATAGGCCACACACATGACACTTCAATTCAAAAAAAAATTAACCTAGAAATATAAACATCTAGACTCTAAACCTACTTCATTGTCGATTCAATTAGGTTTGTAAGATTCCTATACATCATAACACTATTTGGAGCAAAACACAACTTGCTTTGTGATGCAGGAGCATAGGCTCATGGAAACGAATTCATCCATGGCTTGATCAAAGTCATATGAATTGAGAGACCTAGGGTCTGAACACTTGTAAATTCTTTTATCTTGATTAAAAATTGAATAATATGGAAGAGGATACTTGTCCTTTACACTTGTAAATGTTTGGATACGAGTTGTTAGTTTGTTAGTGAGTCATTGATGACTCGTAGGGGTCAGTTGATTTTATTAAGGAATCTGTTCCTTAATTATAGGATTTGTAAATAGAATTAGAATAGAACTGGAGGTTTATTTAATGCAGATCCAAATCATTTAGTTAGGTAGCTTAGGTTAGCTCGAGGAGCTTTTTGTTAGCTCATTTTGAGGTGAGGCAGCTCATAGAAGCTTGGGTAGCTCGAGAAGGACAAAGAGGGAAGAGAGAAACTAAGGGTTTGTGGATGGATAATAAAGTTTTGTTATAGAGATTCAATGGAGGAAATAAAATTGCTTTTATTTCGTTTTTCTGAGTGTTGGAAATTGTTTACTGTGTTTACTTAAAAGGAAAGCATGCGTATCAAGCTCCCCGGTGATAATACGTTTGATAGATCTAGAGACATTTGAAACCCTTGCATTGAAATTCATTTTGTTGTACGCATACAAAGAAAGAAACTTTATGAATCACCTAGGAGGAATCGATTTACAACTTGAAGACGACTATATAAAATCGTAAGTTATTACATGTTCCTTCGTATTAAATGGAATCACAATTAAAGCTTGTGAATATACAGTTACCAATCTATTATGAAGTCACTATGCGTAATTAGCAGAAAACATATGCAAGTTATGTTTGATTGTCATGTCCCCATATTTTGGGACATTAAAAGTGTTGACCATGATGAAATTCCTAGGGGCTCAAATTGACATTAATTATTATTCCTAGGAAAAATATTGCTAATAATTGTTCTAAGGAATGTATTTAATTTTATTTCAGCAATTTTATTTCTATGCACAATAATGATGTGGAATTAAGGCTTCCATGTCATGAGGGTGCATTGGAGAAAGCTAGTAAACTTGCCTTGGATGGAAAAATGGAAACAATGCAAAAAAAGGAAAAAGAAACATGTCATAGTAAAGATAGAAACTATCCAAATTAGTTTCTAATTTGGTGCAAGGATGAAAAGCAGGGAAAGATTACCTTATGCACAAACTTGCTAATTACTCAAGGAAGGAGCAGTTTCTATTTTGGATTGAAGGATACAAACATGGAAACATTTACTAAGCTTCATAGTTGCTATTTTTCTCAAGAAGGTTGAATTTCCACTTTGGGTTAAGTTATACAAAGAAGGAAACATCATTTGCAAATCAAAATTTTTAATCCCATCAAGGAGGGCCACTCATGGCATAGGAAAAAAATTGGCAAGCGGGTTACTTGTTCAATGGGTGAAGGACTTGCTCAACAAGTCACCCAAGGTCTACTTAAGGGAATTTCCAACTCCATTATTCACTTTGGCTAATGTATTTTTGTAATTGATTGAAGCTTAAGCTTCATTCCTGAGTGGTGAGCCTTAGTCTCTTGGGTGATGTTCCCCAAGTCCCTTGTTCTACTTCTCCCCTCTTCTTCCCTTCTCATTGCAGTTTATATTGGAGATATGGATAAACTCTCATCCATTAATGGAGTGATAATGTAGGTTCTGAAGCCATTTCCATTTTAGTGCAACACATTAGAGTGATTGGGACACTCCTCCATTCGAATATCAGAGATATCTTCAAGATTTCCTCCTTTTATGAGAGATTGATGATATGAAGTGATGAAGAGAGATAGATGGATCTCTGCCATTAATTGAGGTTATTATCAGTCCCTAATATTATTCTCCTAACAGTTCCAAAGTTTCTATAATGTTTTAATATTTTTCCATTACAATGTCTACCTCCAATTCTAGTTTTCTAGCCTTGTAATGAACACTAAATTAATGAGTAAAGATATGAAACTCCCATGATATTTAGTTCAGTCATTAATTCTCTAAAATAATGTATTCTTACCTTTTTGTAAGTATTACAGAGTTTTGAATATATCTGATTTACTCTGGAGAAGCATTTCCACACCCTAGCTAGAAATGCATTGAAAAATGACTAATTTTAGATTTTGAATGAGTTGAAGGACTTAAACCTTTCCGATTTTATTTATTTTAATTCTTAGCATTCATTAAATTCACATTTAACACCTTCCATTTCTGAATATTATTTTTATTAACCTTCTCCATATGTTTGGAAGACCCAGAACCCGAGCCTAGATTGCATTCCAAGGGACTAGTTTCCTAAAATTCCCAAATCTATTATTACCTGCATAAACCTTTGTATACTATAATATAACTTTATTTCAGATCCATAATCAATTTATCCAAGCCCCTGGTTGAAAAAGGTTGAACTACTCTTCCTAGTTTCACAGTTTGGTTGCCCAAAAGCGTGGAAGTAGGTTTCCGCATAGCGGATTCTGAAACCTAAATGGCACCAGAGATAAATGTGTTAGGGAAGAGGAAATTATATGTCTGAAATATCTTTTTTTTCTTCCCACTGCTCACTCCTCTTGCCTACAAAATTTCCTAGAAACAAACCCCGACTTTCCCTGTCTGAAGAGGCTCTAAGTGGTTTGATTCAAAGTTCAGAAATTGTAATTTAAATTACAGAATTAGAAAGTGTTCAGATCGTACACTAGACTTAGGAAATCAAAGTGGTATCAGAGCACTTTCCTCCACTCCTATGGAAATAAGGCTCTCTGTTGACTAATTTTTTAGATCAACAATTAAAGTTGCAACCATGAGGGTTGTGCCAGTAGTTGAAGATGATGAATTTGATCAATGTGTTCAAGAATAAGAGGTGATCTCTCTTAATGATGGGTTCAAAATGTCAAGAGACAAGGATGGTTACTTTTATGACCATATGGAGTATGAAGAAATAAATTTGGAACTACCCATGGCTAATCCTAAGAAGGATTTAGCAAAGATGATAGATGCACCTGAAAACTTGCCCCACCACTACAAAGAGTATCTTTACTTGGGGGAAGTGATTTGTAAATACATTCCTTTCAAAGATTATTTTTATTGCAGATTTGGATTTGATCCTAAGAATGTAGATGATTACTCTTTCAATAGAAACAAATCATCCATAGAGGAACAAAGTTGTTCCACCTCTCTGAGCAATGAGGAGGAAGAAGAAAGCAAAAGTGAAGAGTCATCAAATCCATCATCATGCTCAAGCATTCTGAGATTCTTAGGATTTTATTCAAGAAGATTATCTGTAAATAATGATCATAGTACCATTCAAGAAGGAGAAACCTCAATTTTTTTGAAAGAAGATGCTCCAGAAGATCTTGCTTGTTTCCCATTACTCCAAGAAGAGAATGAAGAGGAATGCACTTCAAGTTTCTTTGGTGAGTGATCTCCGGATCACTACTCAAGGTTATGGCTCATGTATGGGTGGTGAGACATCTTTTGGATCAGATCCAAAAGAGGTATACATATCATATTTACAATCACCTCTTGAGCCACATAATGCAAAAGAAAACAAGGCCACACCGCTCAGGTGTGAACCAGAATATTTGGTGGAGGAGCACGTCACCAAAGTATATGTACAAAAAGAGGATAAGGTGAATAAAATGAATGATAAAAGTTCTGATTTTTGCAACAGCCATGTACACCTGTAACCATATGATCCATGGGAGTATGGAAAGACTTCACATCATGGAAGTGAGTGTGCAGAAAATGCAAAGGCTGACCCGTATGTTGAGGATGAGTTTTATGTGGTGGATTCATGCTACGATAAAAATGGTCATATATGTCAGCTATTAGAAGAAGAAATATTGGTGTAGGATATTCTTGGTGAGACACATCATTTGATTGGATCACTAAAGGAGGACAGAAAGAAAATTAGGGCATCCATGAAAAACATTGCTGACATCAATGCCTTGGTGGCAAGATGTTGTTGGAAATCTTCCAGTGGAGACGTGGAAGGAGAATCCTTTCTAGAGGAGTGCATAGCACTGAAAGAAGGCATGGCCAAGATGAAGGAGAGCTATCTGAACTTAATATATTATAGAGAACATCTCCTTATGGTGTCTGAAATGTACCATTGTGCATTCGAGATGGAAACACAAGAGTCTGAAAGACTCCATAGTAAATGGGAGGCTACATATGATTCCTTGAAAATAACCCAAGAAGCTCTTCAAGAGTCAAGGTTGCAGATTGATCAAATTCAAAGAGATTTGAATGTACCACACCCCCCGTATTGCATGGAAAAGAATCATGTGCACATGGTAGTAACTACTTTGGATGTGTTGAAGGAGCCTCATGTGGAGGACAACGACAAGGAAGGAGCAGATTTGTAGATGCTTGTGAAAAGATATGAGGAAGAAAATCTTGGCCAAGCACTCATTGAGATTGAGAGGAAGGATGAAGTGTTCTTAGCAATGGTAAATATGCCTGAGAACATTCCAATTGAATCAACAAGCAAGGATTATTATCTATTCATGGATTGGGTAGATAAATATATCACTAAAATAGAGGATCAAGGATGTACTAGAATTTCTTGCATCAATAGAGGGTTTTTTGACATGCATCCTTGGAAGGAGACACCTTATGAAACAACCCTATGGATGGTATATTTTTCTCCAAACTAGGTGGCTGATCAAATTCCATATGGATCAGAAAATAAAAGTCTATATCCATCCATTGATTGGGTGGATAGAAACATCTTTGGAATGAAGACCTTGGGAGGTAAAGAATTTTATTTCTGCAATAAATTTTTTGTTGTGACTGACATTGTCTTGACATGTGAACAGCAACAAAGATTTAATTTGCAGCCATTAGATACCTTCCATACACATGCACATAAGGTGAATTATATTTTTTTGTGCTTGAGGACTATGTAGACAATTTTGATGAGAACCAAGCACTTGGTCGTTTCCAGAAAAAATTGGAATTGTTTTCTAGAAAGAGTCTCTTTCCAATGGGAGAGTTAAATGAGAATGAAGATTGGAAAGCCATAATTTGGGTGGATGAGTATTGTAGGGTTCTGATCCAAATTTCTACCCACACTTTTATTTCATCCTTATCAAGTGAGAATGAAAATTGGGAGAAGGAATTTCCTTGTTGGTGCAACAGGAAGAGCTAGAGGCTTTCCTAGGTGTTCATGATGACTTGTGGAATGCACCATCACCCTCCTGTAAGCCAAATAGGCACATATGGCTAGCACTTGATGCCATTCAACCACACATGGATTGGGTGGAATATTACATGTCACACATGTAGTCTTCTTGCAGAATAATTTTTGCACATGATCAGTGGAAGACAAATAAGCAAGAAAAGTGCCAAGAGAAGTTGTTCAAGAAAATACCTTGCACATAGTTGGATAGATGCTTGCATTATTTGACCAGTGGCAGAGAGTTGAGCCATTATAATTTTTCACATGGAAATTTTAGTAGGAGTGTCAGTCCCTTATCAGGTGGGATGAGGGGACGCTTATTTGTTTTTCCTGCTTGCATTTTTGGAGATGATTGTGATGCATCATCTTATTGTGAGTTTGGGAATCCTTGTTGGTTGGATGATTCCTATACTCATTGGGGTTGGACATGGGACTCACACCTATGTATTTGCAGCAAATTCATTGTGAGATTCAATGCTGATGTGCATCAAGCACATAAGGAACTTTATGTTGGGTGGGGAAATATGACACATTTCCAACTTTGCATTGAGAATTTCCAGTTTTCGGTGCAGTGGTATGATTTCCACAGCATGAATGTCATTTCATGTGATGATGAATTTGTATGGTGGATTCTAATGTTTGGATACTTACAGCTGAGGAAATGGGATCCAGGCATAAATTGGCTTGATAAGTTGTGTGGGAAGGCATTCTCACTAAAGGGGGTGCAATGCAAGCAATGGGACCCTGGAATTGCTTGTTTTGGAGAAACTTTACAGGATGGCTTCATGGAGAAAGTCAACTTTTTTGCACAATGGATTCATGCTCCAGTTCTCCTAAATGATGAACAAATTGCAGCACTCTAAAGCAATTTTGCTTGAGGACAAGCAGATTTGGGAGGGGGGGACTGTCATGTCCCCATATTTTGGTGTTATAGCTGATTTTATTAAATTATCACTCTAGGTGAATCACACTTGTATGGCCTTCCCCTATCCCTCTGCAGACTCTTTAGACCCCTTGGACCATTTTTTGTCCTTTGATGTTTCCTAGACCATCCCTAAAAACATGTGTAAATTCATATACGCGACTTTTAAGCCCCTAATCGTGTATATACACGGGTTTGACCCCTAAAACCTTGTACATTGGGATGTGTGCATAATCCAAATCCTTTTGGAGTTTTACTTGACATGGACCCGACTCACTTGACTCCTGGCCTTCCCTATGCCTTAAGATCACTCGGATTCGACCTTTCATTACCCCTTTGAAAATCTATATAAGGAACTCTTTGGTACATTGAAGGCATAAGAGAGAATTCAGAGAAAAGAAACTATAGTCCATTGTTGCCAAAACTTGTGCTTGAGTCTGCATCCCTTTGTCCCTTGGAGCACTTTTGTGTTCTTCCTAAGCTTGCCTTTTGCTTGTGAGCTTTCTATCGAGAGATGGAGGATTGAGGTGTTGGAGGCCCAAGTGGGGGATTCAGTTTCTCCGATTCGTAGACATGCCAACAGAGGTTGTATTCATTGTAATCTCTGATTTTATATTAATAGAAATATCTTTTCCTATCCAATAATGTATGTCTGAACGAATATTTTATCCATGGATGATTTCAAATGCTTATAGATTGTTGATTATATATGCTAGAATATACCTAACACCAATATATATAGTATGCTTGTCTTGTGTACTTGTTGTTGAGGAAGTGATTTATCAATTCAAGCTGAAATTGGAAAGCTCAACGAGGATCTACTTTAGCCGTCCGGAATAAGGTATAAGGTTTGATCCTTTAATGTTAGATATTTAATTTCTATTGCATATTGGAAAGGATTGATTTTTGGAGTCAAGCTGTCTGTTGTGGTACCCCAAGCCATAGAAATTTCTCTCCATAACAGAATTGGTGACTTCACTAGGGAGTTCCTATTAGTTGTCCTTTGGGGGTTTTCTATCATCATTCAATGACTTTGAATTACTCTTTTTCTCTTGTTTCTGTGTCGGGTCTGGGGGCATGTTTTCCTGGTAGTGTTTGATTGGTGTGAAGTTTGTCTCAGCTTGTCTGTTTTCCTTTATTTTTGTGCACCTTTCTTCCTGTAGATGAGTTTTGAACTCACAGTCACATATATACACGGGTTTCACTACTATTTCCGCGTACACACATGGGTTTACTCCGAACAGTCACGTATGCCCTTAGTTTATCCTTCTAGAGGAATTTGGATGGTTGCTGGGTGAATTTTGATGATTGTTGAGTCTCCTTTGATACTGCTAGAGTCTGTATACACCTCTATTTTTTACCAGAGACATTTTTTTTAGGGTAAATTTCTTTTTTAATAATGTTCTTGTCATTGCATTTTCAATTTTTTGTTTTGGGATTAGTGCATTAGATTTATTTTACCTTAGTACTTTTCCTGAGTGTTGTTTGAGTGTGCCTGCAAAGTTTGGGGGTTGTAGAGCCATTCTTTTCTTTTATGTCTCATTTTTATTTCAAAAAATCCAAGAATATTTGCTTATCATCATGCATTGCATTTTGCATTTTACATAGTACTTGCACTAGATTTGCTTTGGAGTATTAGTCAAGGTTTCATATAGGAAAGCTTGCATTTATCATTTGAAGAAAATTGTGCATTTCACGTAGTATCATACACTGTTTTTCATGGACACAATGCATTTGCATTTATTGTTAGGTGTGCATTTTGCTTCATGTTGTGTCATAACACCATTAGTTGCACGGCCATGTACCTCTTTTGATTAATAAATCCAATTAAAATCAACGCTTAATTAAAATGAACTACATTATTTTATTTGATAGGGTTCACCAAAAAGATTAGGTTTTAGGGTCTTGGAATAGTTCATTGTGAGTAAATTCTCCAAGACCACTAAACAACAACATGTATGTGTCTGTCTAGGTGAGTGTATGAAATTCCTTGGTATAACCAGTGTTTCTCAGGATCCTCCTCTCAAAAGGGAGTTAAGCATGAGGCAGTGTGATCGGTTATTGATTGGGATGACCCCTAGTCATAACTGAGTAGCGCCGGAGATATTTACAGGGTTGTACTCATATTTGGGGGCTCTTTTGGGAGTTTCAGGCTTTGCTACCCTACCCATACGGTGAATCCCACCTGCAACTGTCCGCCTGAGCATTGATTATATTGAGGTGACCTTAGTGGCCTTACCTAGGATATTGAGGGGGTACTTTGTAGGGGTTATTCTATGGGTGTCTCGGCCAAGTTGGGGTTGGATAGCACATTCACTTTACATGTTGAAGTTGAGGGCCACAATAATTGGTTACGTACCTTTGCTTATTGTGTATGGGAGTCTCAAGCCTCTCCTAGGTGAGACATACCTGCTTCATTCGGGAGCTCACTTATCCTACCCTTGATTGCTTGTGTTTGGCTTTAGATTTTCTTGGTGATTGCTCTATGCATGATAGCTTGCCTAGGGTTTGCATAGATAGAGAGTCTTTTATATTTTTTGATTCATTGTGGATTCGGGTATGGCTCCTCGCTATTCTCGTCGTTTAGTAGGACTTCCACCTTCTACATCTCCTTCTCCTTTGGGAGAGAGAATTAGATAGTCCAGGTAGACTACTTCACACATTGATTCACACACCATGGGAGACCATATGGAAGGTATTCCTGAACCACCTTCTCCCATTCATGTGGAAGATGGGGATTTTACTCCTAACTATGATCCTTCACCCGATTTGACTGAGTTAGGTCCAGTGATTTCTGAGATAGGAACTTTTCATGATAGACCTACTTACTCTAGGGTTGATTCCCCATTGCCGCATCACCGGTATGGAATGCCAGAGGATGACAAGACTCATTTTGAACTCGTGAGCACTAGTTATGGTAGTTATGGTATGTCTGGTTTTCCCACACATGATTTGGCATTCCATGTTGAATCTAAGTTTGAGCCTAACACTATGTCTGGGGGCACTCTCATTCCTTACCATGCGGAGAGGTTTGGGAGCACAAGTCACATTGCACCTTCCATCCCGGCAGTGGAAGCTATATCACATATTCCTCCTAGGTCTAGGGTTAGTGATCCTATTAGGATACCAGATCCAAGATGAGTGACTATAGGGAATAGAATGTACATAATTACACAGATCCCTTCGTCCTCTTTCCCTAGTTCTTCGAATGTTCACCCTCCACCTCATTCACATGGTCCTTCAGGCCAGAACGTTGGTACAATTCATGTTCGTACTGCGGTTACTAGACCAGTTGAGTATCAGGTACATGCACTGCCTATTGTTTTGGGAGGTCATGGTCATACTTCTGTAGGTCACATTCCTAGTTCCAGGACATATATTCCTACTTCCAAAACATATATTCCTACTTATGGAGTGTCTCATGGGACATCTCATGCGATGACTTATGGACTCTATTATGGGACGCAATATGGACAGGGTTCTTCACCTTATGGGGGCGGGTATCAATAGCTTGCTTACTCTCCAAATTACGGCTTTGTAGCTCTGAATAGTCAAGGTGCACCACACTATGGTGCTTCCATGCCACCCTATATGGGTCAAATGGGAGGAGGGCACTATGGCCAAGGCCATGGTGGTAATCAGACCTATGTGAATCAGAACTATCAGGGAGCGGTCCATTGAACTCATCATCCTAGGCTCCCTTTCCTCACAACACTAAATCTTCCTGACTTGTCGAGATTGACGAATGATCCTGTAGCTCATGACCCGGCTTGGCCGGCTATCCCTACTAAACTTCCCTCAGACATACCCAAATTCGAGGGAAAACTGGGAGAGGATCCGAGAGAACATGTTACTACCTTCCACCTATGGTGCTCTTCGAATTCCTTACATCAGGACTCAATCCATTTAAGGATATTTCAACGCACCCTTACAAGGCCTGCCACGAAATGGTATATAGAGCTACCTAGGGGGGCATTCTCTTTGTTAGATGACCTAGCAATGACTTTTCTTAACCACTTCTAGCTACCAGTGCGTTATGACGTTGTTACTGAACTCTTGTCGACATTTCGGCAAGATAAATCCATGCATATCTTGGACCACATCCAAGAGTGGCATAGATGGAAGAGGTTAATTCAAGCCTTTATACCACTGGAATTCCTCCTCGAATGGTTCCTTAAGTCGTTATTTCCTTATATAGCGAAGGATGTTTCTACACCCGGAGTGCAAAATGAGGAACAAGCCATTTTTAGGGCACAGGAACTGGATTTGATTTATGCTCAATATGGTTTGTTATATGAGATCATTCCTAATGCTCCACGTTCTAGTTTCGACCCCAAGGTTAAACCTAGACCACATGTCGATGGCATTGTTGGCTGTACGAGTGCTAAACCTACAGATTCAGTTGCAAAACAAGTTACTCAATTGCCAATCAACCAATCTGCTTTGGGACAAGCCACGGATTCATCTCAACCCACCCAAACGGCAAGTGTGCTTTTAGTACAATCATTGGACCAGAAGGGTAACTAGCAGCTTGGACGAAATAAAAAGAAGGGTAAGAATAATCGTAAGGGTAGGAATAGGAATGAAAATGCTAATAATAATGACAAGAACACCCATAATGCTGGGGGGACAAGTAAACTAAACATAAGGTTAAATTTCCTTGCAAGTTGTGTAAGGACGATCACCTCACTTACTTGTTCCTTCATATCGATGAAGCCTCAAGATTCTTGGCACAGGGCCCAGCTGTGCTGACTAACCCTTTACCTCACAATCAAAATATGAACTCGAGGACCCATGATCAGTCTGGTGGTGATCAAGATCCGCTGGAGGGTAGTGGTCGTGGTTGCATTAACATGGTACGTGCTGTGAAAGTTATGACCCGTGCGAAAGACTATGGTTCTTCACAACCCAGCCCAGGTAAGGAGCCCGATCCACCAGGGACTCCTTTGCGTATTGAGAAACCTGTGGATAAACCTGAAGCTGCACCTTGCATTCGTAAGGGAGTCCTTAAGCATTTGGGGCACAATCCTAATGCCCAAGCCACCTAGAACTATTCAGTTGTCAAGGATTTGGGCTACACTCCTTGTGCGATGTCTGCACTGGAAGTGCTTTAGAGTTGTCCTTTGCAAGGAAGGATTTTCTTTCTGCCCTTGGTGTGAATGATGATAATTCTTTCTCCATGATTAAATTTGAAACAGCAAGACTTCAGCCTCACTTGCCTTACTATGTGTCTCTTTTGATTCACGTAGAATGTCTTAACATGACTGTCAAGCACACTGTGATTGACGAAGGCACTGCTACTTCTGTGATGTCTTTATCATGTTGGAATGGTTTAGGTTCCCTTGAGTTGTCTAAATCCGTGACCATGTTAACTACGTTCGATGGGAGATCCTTTAGGCCACACGGGATCCTTCCTTCCCTTAAGGTTTGTTTAGGAGGAAAGACTATTGCGATAGAAGTCGAGGTGGTTGATGCACCCCTTGACTACAATTTCTTGTTGGGTAGGAATTGGATGTATAGTATGCAAGCCATAGATTCTTCCCTATTTCACATTGTATGCTTTCCATTTAACAGGAAGATAGTCACAATTGATCAAACGCAATTCAAGAATCCATCAGTTACCGCATCTTCGAGAGCTTTGATCCCGATCGTAGAGCACTCTCAGCTGACAACTGGGAGTGTGGGTGTAGGAATGTATCCATCCCTCATGGGAAGTTTTAGTTGTCTTGCATTGATCCCTATGATAGGGTCTAGTTCCAGTGATGCTTTGACATCTATGAGATCGATGTCTTTTCGCACAAGTCATATGGAATATCCTTGGATTCTTCCTACAATGAGTACTCTGAGTGAGCCCATCATGACGGACATGCCGTTGCCTGCAACTATTGTAGCTTATCAAGCTAATCTTGAGTGTGTTGCAGAGCCCAGTCCTTTCTCTTCGCAGATGGAGGAGGAGGACCCTTATGTTCTTCCTGCATGGGCAGTATAGTCTTCTCACACACACGACTTCCTTGATAGTGTTTTCCCTTCAGACAAAGCGATTATTGAGGCTATGTCAGGAGTTGAGCCACCATGGGAAGAGCTCCATCATAGATCTTACTTTCTTCCCGAGCTTGATCGCTTGGAGTGTGAGGACTTTAGGGAGGTTCTTAGTGAGAGATTTGGTAGTCCTATGGTTCCATTAAGCTCTCATGGTCCAATGGCTGATGGAAACATGGAAAATATATTTCCAATGATTCCTATCAATATCTCTCGTGATCCTGGCAGGATAGAGAATGTCTATATTGGGGCAGAATGTTCCCATGCTGAAATTCAAGAATACACTAAGCTGTTTAAATAATTTTGTGATATCTTTGCTTGGTATTACGATGAAATGCCAGGTATTGACCCTTGTATTGTCGAACACGAGATTAAGACTTATCCCAATGCTAATCCTGTTTGGCAACGCTTGCATGCGGTGAATCCTAGGAAAGCACCTGCGATTAAGGAAGATATATAGAAACTATTGAAATCTGGTTTTATCTATCTCATTCCCTTGACGGAGTGGGTTTCAAACACCGTTCTAGTTTATAAGAAGCAGGGAGTGATTTGCATATGTACTGATTTCCGTGATTTGAATCGTGCCTATCCTAAGGACAATTTCTCCACACCATTTATTGATCAGATTTTGGATGAATGTGCGAGTAGCGAGGTTTTTTCCTTCATGGATGACTTTTCTAGATATAATTAGATACAAATAAAACCTAAAGACCAACATAAGACTGCATTTATTTGTCCTTGGGGAAATTTTGCATATCGGAAAATTTCTTTTGTCCTTAAGAACGCCGGAGCTACTTTTCAGCGGTCCATGACCTTGATCTTCCATGATCTCAAATCAATTATCAAGTATTTTTGGATGACCTTGCTACTCATTCTTGTATACGAATGTGTCATTCCTATCATTTGAGATTGGTATTCGAAAGATGCCGCCATTATTTGGTTAGGTTAAATCCTCACAAGTGCATATTTTTTGTGAAGTTAGGTCACTTGTTAGGATTCATCATTTCTAAAGAGGGTATAAGAGTCGACCCTTTGAAGGTAGAGGAAATACTTTAGTTGTCTCCCCCGAAAAATATTCATCATCTTCAATGCTTGCAAGGCATGGAAAACTTCTTACAGAGATTCGTTGTCAATTTTTCCAATTTGACTAGAGGCTTCATGCATATTTTGAAGAAGGACACCACCTTTTGTTGGGATGAGCGAGCCCAGGAGTCCTTTGATGTGCTCAAATGAGCCCAAGCATCGACCCCGGTGGTTAGTCCCCCAGACTATAGCCGTGATTTTTTACTTTATGTGGTCGTGTCCATGGAGACGATTGGTATGGTTTTGGTTCAAGAGGATGAGGAGCTCCAAGAGTGTGTCATATACTATCTGAGCTAGAATCTTATTGATGTAGAGATCCGTTATTCTCATGTTGAGAAGCTTGCTTTAGCTACCATACATGCGGTTCAATGGTTGAGACATTATATTCTCCTTCACCAGACCTTGGTTGTAGCCCATGTCAATCCATTTCAATTCGTCCTCACTCGAAGGATGATAGGGGGAAAATATAATAAATGGATTGTCATCCTGCAAGAATTCGATCTCGAGTTTGTTTCGGCAAAATCGAAGAAATCATTAATTTTTGTAGAGCTTATATCGGATTTCCCAAGCGAGGGCGAGGAGTTGGTTTGTGAAGATATGTTTGTCGATGAACACATCTTTTTAATATCAACTGTAGATGCATGGTATGGGGATATCATTATATATTTACAAACATTGAAGGTCCCTTCTCACCTCTCATGAGATGAATGACAACGATTACGTCACGTGTCTAAGAATTACCTCATAGTGGATAACACTTTGTACTGCCCTGGGGTAGATTCCATTTTACGACATTGTTTAACTCATGAGGAGGCTGAGGTAGTGCTGAATGATTGCCACGGAGGGGTGTGTGGTGGTCATTTATCTGGGATTTCTACAGCCCAAAAGATCTTAAGAGCAGGTTATTTTTTGTCGTTGATCTTTAAGGATTGTGTAGATGTGATCAATAGGTGCCACCGTTTCCAGGTGTTTGCATGTAATATGCGCTTGAAACTTGCCCCGTTACATCCCATCATCATCGCTGGTCCCTTCACTAAGTGGGGGCTTGATTTTATGGATTGCAACCGAACTTCAGCTGGGGGGCATCATCATATCATAGTGGCTATTGATTGCTTCATGAAATGGGTTGAGACTATGCCTACAGTTATATCCAACAGTGAGACAACCGTGCACTTCGTATTCAACCAGATTATTACTCAGTTCAGGATTCCAAAAGAGCTTGTCACTAACCATGGCTCACACTTTCAGAATGATATGAGGGAAGAGTTGGCATCAAAGTTAGGGTACAAGAAATATATTTCCTCCTCTTACTACCCTTAAGAAAATGGACAAGTAGAAGCAGTGAAAAAGTCACTCAAATCCATTCTCCAATAAACCATCGCACAAAGCAAGAACAATTGGCACATTATGTTATATCCTGCTTTGTGGGCATATAGAACCGATGTTATGACTGCCACAGGTTTTTCTCCATATCAACTTGTACATGGAGTGGAGTCGGTATTTCCGGTTGAGTGAAAGATTCCTTCTTTGAAACTAGCTGTAGAGCTCTTACCGAACACTTACCCATTCAAGGAGCATTTGGTCCACCCTGAGCAACTTGATGAGCAGCATTGAGATGCCTTGGTGGCTCTAGAAGTCAATAAATGTCACGTAAAGGTCCAGTACAATAAGTCTATCCATCCAAGGAGGTTTAGTGAGGGATACTTGGTCCTTTTGTGGGATCAACCGAAAGAACCCTTGGGAGCAGGAAAGTTTAACCCCATGTGGCGTGGTCCTTACGTCGTCAAACATGTGTTAGAGAAGGGCGCCTATGAGTTAGTGGATTACGAGGGAACGACCTTGGCAGAGCCTAGGAATGGGATCTATATCAAGAAATACTATGCATGATTTTTATCTAAGGATGGTTATTGTATATTATTGTACAGTTTTGCATAGGTAGGTCTTTTTCTTATAGTGATAGGGTTTGTGATTAGTTTCCGTTTCTTTTGGCAGATGTCAATGGAATTTTCCACCTACATAGGATTCACGGATGGTGCAAGCCATCACACTCAACACTCAACCTATGCTTCTTGGGTTATTTATACTCCTATGGTCAGGTATTGTCTTCAGGAGGCGTATGTTTATGGCCATGTTCAAACAATGTTGCTGAATATAGTGTCGTTATTGAGCTTCTACGGGATGCCATTTTACATGGCATTCTCTCTCTTGAGGTACATCTTGATTCGGAGTTAGTAGTGTCACATTTTAATGGTTTGTACCATGTTAGAGATCCAATGTTATTAAGAAGATTCTTACGTGTGAGATTATTAGAATGGCAATTTGACAATATAACATACATACATATTCCAAGAATTAATAATCAAGTTGTTGACTCATATGCTAACTACGTGTTAGATTGGCATTTGTTTCATACACAATAAATTCATCACAAACACAAATTTTTACACATGTAAATAAATAAACCGATCATCATAAAAAAAATTATAAACATCTCAAATGTGGTAATACATAGTGTTATGATACAAAAATGGGGCTCTCGAGTCACCAAAATATAATACACGGTAATAAAAAATGTATCACTCCCAGGTATCTAAGCCTGTGGAGGAGGAGGGGGGTTGTGATCATGGAATGTCGCTACGGCTCTATCTAGCCATCAGAATAATCGCACCCATGCTCATGGTACACCCACCACCTGGAACTGCATAGCCTCAGGAAAGTCCTCGACTTGCGCCATGGGAACTCTATGTGTCAGGATCACAAAGTTGATATGAATGCTCTGGAGTGTCTGCTCTACATCCACACCTATGATATCATCTTCCCTTCCCCTCTGTCTATGACGAGGGAAGCCTTCAGGCCACCGTGGTCCCACATTTTCATGCATATGGTAGATGTCACTATGTATTGTCACCCAAAAACATGTCTTTTGATTCCATATAATAAAAAAATACAAAAAAATTAAATAACTCAAAATTTTAAAGAGAGGGTCGAGATTCATTACCTATTTCACTGTATGCCGATCCTGGTGGTAGCAGCATGTCCAGGTCCCCCCAAAAATCTATCCCCGCATAGGGGTATTCATAGATGGAAACTATCTGTCGTCACCACCATGGAAAGAACTCAGCTAGATAGGGGTTGGACACCCTGCCTCCACCCAGTCTGCACATTGCATCTGCCCAATGCCGTTGGGCCGGATCTCGAACCCCGTGTAGAGGAACGTCAACTCTGGGGCTCAATCCTAGAACACGCTTGAAGAAAAACATGCTCAGTATGCTGTTGAAACTAAAGTTTCACACTCTTCCCATCTTACACTCACTGAGGTGGTGTTTCATGTTGCCTAGTAGTGTAGTGCTCCAGTCATATGCCGTGGGTCTCATGCACTCCACTACATAGAAAATCAGAGGCCACAAGGCCTAATGGAGTGAAGCCAAGCCTACTATCCTACCCAGTGTCAGTAGGATGGCCTTTAGGCCCAGCACCTGTATGGAGTTAGTAGGGATCTGACACCCCACCTTCTCCGTTTCCGGATAGCAGTACACCGCAATGTACTCATCTATAGTCAGGCCACCTCCGGGCCCACGAGAATGTAAGTTCACTACTTCCCCTCATCGAAAAAGGCTAGTAATAAAGTATATTTCCTCCACCTCTATGGTGAGGGACATCCCATCTATCTGGAATGACTCAGAGTCTGGATCCCAGTAATCCACTAGCATCTGCAATAGTCCTGGTTTGGCCCTTAAGCCACCAAGACACCAAAATTTGTAGAGCCCACATGAAAGTAGTGCTTGTTGAGCCATTAAATCGGCCCTTACTGCCTCTTCTACATCACCATGTTCATGTTCTCACCATTCTAGGACCATCCTACACAAAAAATTGCAAGTTTGCCCATTAGAATACTTAAAAAACCCCATGCGCGGTCGCATATGTGACTATTTGCCAAACAGCCGCGTATGTACACGACTGTGAGGGAATTTTCCGCATATATCCATCCCTATACGTGGAAAAACCCTCAATTTCCACATGGGCTACAATGCCTATTTTAGATTGGCCTAGAAATCCCAAATAACCATGGAATTTGATAAAAATTGCATCAAAATGGAAGAGAAGAGCATGGGTAGGTACCTGGAAGAAATGATAGTGGATTCTGCTGGCTGGATCTCCTGGAATTCGCTCTTGAAAATCTGAGCTCAAATGGGTAAAAAATTCAAATGTTTTATAATGTTTTGAATTTTTTACTATTTATAGAAATTTTTCAAATTTTTGAAAATTTTTACCCCCTTTCCTATGTTTGGACTATTTCTAATCATTTTGGATCGTTTTTGACCTAATTTATGATGTATGAGACCTTTTTGAGTGTCGTTTCAGTCGTTGGATTGACCCGTTCATGTCGATCTTAGGTATTATGTCTAAACTGACATATAGGTTAGGTTTCATCACCATTTGCATTTTGCATGACCTTATGACCGTTTCATTATTACCTTAAGTATGAACCCACTTTATTATGTCACAAAACCTTCTTGCTATTTTAGAAGTGGCATGATATGAGTGTAGAGCTTGACCTTACATGGGTACCCTAGTTAGCGCCTTATTTTCATTTGGTGCCCATGCTGACGTTTTGTCCCTTAGGTTGTGGGATTCCATTGTATAGTATTGCCATGACATTTTGCAAGAGCCTCATACTCCTCTTGATCTTTTGTTGGCCTATTTCTCTCAGGACTCCTTTATGTCAAGTTGTATTTGCATTATCATGAGCTTTTCCTGCCTTATTGAGCTTTATGCCACTTCCTTGACATTGATTTTCAGCCATATAGCCTGAGATTGTCTCATGTCTAGCCATGCAGAGCCATTTTATATATCCTTTGAAGCTTGATTCCCTTTTTACCAGGAGGGGATTTTCCCTTGATTTTCGCTATCCTACACATGTATCCTTGCATTGAGCATAGGTATTTTCCACTGCTTGGAACTAGTTTGTTTGACCCTATGACACTCATCTCCTCCTAGTCTGTAACTATAAAGCAGTTTTATTCTTTTTCAAGATCTTTAAATATTTGGAAAGGTCCAAAAAAAATCAAAAAACCAAAAAGCCGAACAAGGAAAGATGTTATCTTTGGCAGCTGTCGAGTCATGTCTCCTTCGAACAGAGCACTGTATGTCACATCCATTGGTTGGGTTTATAGTTTGAATTTAGGAGTTGTACTCATTTGTCTAAGTTTATCTCCACTGACTGGTTAAGATTCCAATCCCCATGGAGCCTCTATCGATGCCTCTTGTGTGGCAGAGATGTCCCAGTTTTGTATATTGAGTCTATGCTGCCTTTATGTAAGTCACCATAAGTCATTTTTTCTCTTGTTCGAAGGAATTTGAAACCTGAGTCAGCCATTCCTCAGTTATCTTGACTTTGCATGTCGGCCATTCCTGGTATAGTTACTGGTTCGTGCACCTTATGATCGAGTCCTTCCACACTATACAAATTTGTTGAGTACATCATGTTGGAAGATGGGGGATGCCTTAATGCCCTCCTTCCAGCGGATTTCATCCCATCGACTTCAGATCATTTATTCTAGGATTGGAATCTAGAGTCATTTTTGAGTGCCTTGAGACTTGTAGTCATTAGTGGCAGGTTCTCTTGCCATAGAAAATATTTGGGAACACATCAATGTCCCCTGATCAATGGATCCTCTCAAGTGTTTGACCTCAACACATTTATTCACACTTGTTAGTTTGCACTCTAGTACCTTGATTCTCATTTTCATTATCGGTGGTTGATCTCGTGTCTATTAATGGTATACATCAATGACCGGTAATTAGACGATGGACTACTATGTTCGATATTGACACCTCTATTCACATAGTAGGACATGTACTCGTAGTGGTTTGTGTAGAATACCTTCCAGATTGGTGGCATCTCTTATATGCTACCTCCTTGATCGTGCTAGTGTTCATGAGATTTCAGCTCTTGTGACTTGATTCCAGCATATGTCAGACATTTCCACCTATTATGGAGATCTTGATCCATTATATATCTTGAGCCATTATGGAGATCATGATCCTTTGTATATCTTCATCATGGAGATTCTGATCTATGTATATTGTATGTGGCGATGACCACTTATGTGATATCTTGTATCATGCCTATTCATGGCCATTGTACTCTTATGTATCCGACACTGCTATATGTATTTGTAGTATGTGCAGATTTGTATCATTGTGCTATGTTGATTGGGCGGTTGGTCTTCCATTTGGGATCCTTCATCACTCCACTTATGGGATGGACTTATAATGTATTTCAGCCATCGTATGACCCCTCTAACCTCACACATTAGGGGGCATCTGTTATAGCTGATTTTACCACTCCAGGTGAATCACACTTGTATGTCCTTCCCATGTCCCTCTGTAGACTCCTTAGACCCCTTGGACCATTTTTTGTCCTTTGATGTTTCCTAGACCATCCCTAAAAACATGTGTAAATTCATATACGTGACTTTTAAACCCCTAATCATGTATATACGTGGGTTTGACCCCTAAAACCGCATACATCGAGATGTGTGCATAATCCAAATCCTTTTGGAGTTTTCCTTGACATGGATCTGACTCACTTGACTCCTGGCCTTCCCTATGCCTTGAGATCGCTCGGATTCGACCTTTCATTACCCCTTTGAAAAGCTATATAAGGAACTCTTTGGTACATTGAAGGCATAAAAAAGAATTGAGAGCAAAGAAACTATAGTCCATTGTTGCCAGAACTTGTGCTTGAGTCTACATCCATTTGTCCCTTGGAGCACTTTTGTGTTCTTCCCAAGCTTGCCTTTTACTTGTGAGCTTTCTATCGAGAGATGGAGGATTGAGGTGGTGGAGGCCTAAGTGGGGGATTAAGTTTCTCTGATTCACAGACGTGCTGATAGAGGTTGTATTCATTGTAATCTATGATTTTACATTAATAGAAATATATTTTCCTATCTAATAATGTATGTTGGAATGAATATTTTATCCATGGATGATTTCAAATGCTTATACATTGTTGATTATATATGCTAGAATAGATCTAACACCAATATATATAGTATGCTTGTCTTGTTTACTTGTTGTTGAGGAAGTGATTTATCAATTCAAGTTGAAATTGGAAAGCTCAACGGGGATCTACTTCAACCGTCCAGAATAAGGTACGAGGTCTGATCCTTTAGTGCTAGATATTTAATTTCTATTGCATATTGGGAAGGATTGATTTCTGGAATCAAGTTGTCTATTGTGGTACCCCGAGCCATAGGAATTTCTCTCCGTAACATTTGGGACATTAAAAGTGTTGACCATGATGAAATTCCTAGGGGCTCAAATTGACATTAATTATTATTCCTAGGAAAAATATTTCTAATAATTGTTCTAAGGCATGTATTTAATTTTATTTCAGCAATTTTATTTATTATGCACAATAATGGTGTGGAATTAAGGCTTCCATGTCAGGAGGGTGCATTGGAGAAAGCTAGTAAACTTGCCTTGGATGGAAAAATGGAAACAAAGCAAAATAAGGAAAAAGAAACATGTCATAGTAAAGATAGAAACTATCCAAATTAGTTTCTAATTTGGTGCAAGAATGAAAATCAAGGAACGATTACCTTATGCACAAACTTGCTAATTACTCAAGGAAGGAGCAGTTTCTATTTTGGACTGAAGGATACAAACATGGAAACATTTACTAAGCTTCATACTTGCTATTTTCCTCAAGAAGGTCGAATTTCCACTTTTGGTTAAGTTATACAAAGAGGGAAACATCATTTGCAAACCAAAATTGTTAATCCCATCAAGGAGGGCCACTCATGGCTTAGGAACAAAATTGGCAAGTGGGTTACTTGTTCAACGGGTGAAGGACTTACTCAAAAAGTCACCCATGGTCTACTTAAGGGAATTTCCAACTCCATTATTAAGTTTGGTTAATGTATTTTTGTAATTGATTGAAGCTTAAGCTTCATTTCTGAGTGGTGATCCTCAGTCTCTTGGGTGATGTTCCCCAAGTCCCCTGTTCTCCTTCTTCCCTCTTCTTCCCTTCTCATTGCAGGTTATATTGGAGATATGGATAAAATCTCATCCATTAATGGAGTGATAATGCAGGTTCTGAAGCCATTTCCATTTTAGTGCAGCACATTAGAGTGATTGGGACACTCCTTCATTCGAATATCAGAGATATCTTCAAGATTTCCTCCTTTTATGAGATATTGATGATATGAATTGATGAAGAGAGATAGATGGATCTCTACCATTAATTGAGGTTATTATTAGTCCCAAATATTATTCTCCTAACAGTTCCAAAGTTTCTGTAATGTTCTAATATTTTTGCATTACAATGTCTACCTCCAATTCTAGTTTTCTAGCCTTGTAATGGAGACTAAATTAATGAGTAAAGATATGAAACTCCTGTGAGATTGAATTCAGTAATTAATTCTCTAAAATAATATATTATTACCTTTTTTCAATTATTACAAAGTTTTGAATATATCTGATTTACTTTGGAGAAGCATTTCCACACCCTAGCTAGAAATGCATTGAAAAATGACTAGTTTTAGATTTTGAATGAGTTGAAAGACTTAAAACTTTCTGATTTTATTTTTTTTAGTTTTGAACATTCATTAAATTCACACTTAACACCTTCCATTTCTGAATATGAGTTTTATTAACCTTCTCCATATGTTTGGAAGACCCAGAACCTGAACCTAGAGTGCAGTCCAAGGGACTAGTTTCCTAAAATTTCCAAATATGTTATTTACCTGCATAAACCTTTGTATACTGTAATATAAATTTATATCAGATCCATAATCAATTTACCCAAGCCCCTGGTTGAAAAAGTCTGAACTACTCTTCCTAGTTTCACGGTTTGGCTGCCCAGAAGCGTGGAAGTAGGTTTCCACATAGTGGATTCTGAAACCTAAATGGCACCAGATATAAATGTGTTAGGGAAGAGAAAATTATATGTTTGAAATATCTTTTTTTTCTTCCCGCTGCTCACTCCTCTTTCCTACAAAATTTCCTAGAAAAAAAGCCCGACTTTCCCTGTCCGAAGAGGCTCTAAGTGGTTTGATTCAAAGTTCAGAAATTGTAATTTAAACTACAGAATTAGAAAGTGTTTAGGTCTGCACACCAGACTTAGGACATCACATTGATCCACAGTAAATATGCATTATGGAGAATTAATGTGGATAGAGGTTAACGAGGTTATGTTTTCTCGTAAGAGTTATTCAATACGACTTTGAAATTGGTTGGAATCCAATCTCTGGGATCTGACAGTTCCTGTTCAGTACGGAAAAGTCCAAAGTGTATGGTGGGAGCTCCAAAATATTCTCTGTAAGTGGTTTATAAACCATATATTATAATCCTTCTGAAATTTTTGTTGATTTTGTTTAAGAGTCTTTGCTAAAGCTAACAAAACTACCAACTTTGGTGACAGTTGGTCAAGGTTGGAGAATAAGCCTGAAATTCACTTTCTGAATAGAGTTTTTGTAAAACTAAGGTCTACATAGAGTTATGACAGGGTGGTTCCTGCATCAAGTGCTATCAGAGCTTGATTTTCTCTTTGAAGAAGATTGGTAGAGATGAGAAGATCCTAGAAGCAGACAATAGAAGGTGAAAGGGTGGACAAGAAGGAGCAGAATGCAAGCAGAGGATGATCCATTGGTATATGGATGAATAGGATCAAGGATCTTGAAGGCATAGGATAGATGTTATGCTGACTATAAATTTAAGATTTCAAGTGCAAAATCAAG
Organism: Pseudotsuga menziesii; assembly: GCA_001517045.1. NCBI lineage: Eukaryota > Viridiplantae > Streptophyta > Pinopsida > Pinales > Pinaceae > Pseudotsuga > Pseudotsuga menziesii. Next base: position 77,341 of record LPNX010383407.1, read on the forward strand.
AAGGCTGATGACAGTGATAGAGCATGGAGGAGAAGTTTTAGTAAAGTTATTCCCTGGTAATGTAGGAGCTTATAGCAAGTTCAGATTTGAAAATCCGATCGAGGTAAATTGAATTTTTTTTTGTTTCAATTTAAATAATGATACAGTTATGGAAGAAATGGTAGACTAGGGAAAGAAACTCCATTCTGAGAGAAGGAGTATGATTGTTCTGGAAATAGAACATTGTGGACTGTAACAGTGAAGTTAGCAGAAGGAAAAAGATGGCTGCAACTGTATATGTGCATGGGAGGTGTACATAAGAGAACTAGAGTTCTCATTTAACTAAGAGAAGTGTCTCTTGAAGAAGGAACTATATAGTAAGAGTACTATAACAGAGAATCAATGGTGTTTTCAACTGAAGGTAAGAAATATGTATGAACACAAACATTCTTGGGAGAGATTGGAAAAGGGAAGTTGCAGAGGATGACAAATAAAAGAACCTCAAAGTTCTTGAGGAATCAGATCTATTGGAGTCTAACAAGTAATGGTCTTTTATTTTTGTTTTCAACTAAATTGTGAAAAAGATTGTTGATGACAGGTAGCAGCAGTGAGAAAGGATAGGAAGATGGAAGTGAACCAAATAGTATCCAGCTGAAGGTTGGAAGAAGGAGGACAAGTTGAATGTTCTCAAGTGAAGGAATATTTGCAGAATCCAAAGGAGCACATAATGCTCAAATGAATATTCCAGAGGAGGGAGTTAGTAGGAATGCTAGAGGAAGACTAAGCATGGAAGAACTTAGTATGGTATTCGAGGATAGGTTGATAGAGTCAACTTATGTTAATGACTTGATTGCAGATTATGATGGGAAAGGAAGAGCTCATAGAAGAAGGGAGAATATGATTACTGAATATCATATTAAATGTTCAAGAATCCTGAAGATTAGCTAAAATTGAAGTATAGCTAGAAGTGATGGAAGGATTGCTACAGAAGAATGGAGAAGACCAAAGGTATGGATGGATTTTTTCAAAGAACGTAACATGGAATATGTTACAGAAGAAGCTGAGACAAAGGATAAATGTTCAGTGGAAGAGAGGAAAACTCATAAGAGATGAGTTACAGCAAGAGAGAGATGCTAAGGATATAAACATTTGTGAACCTGAACAAGGAACTATCCTAGGAGAGGATAGTAATGATGACAAAGACAGGTTTAGATAGTCAAATTGATGACTATAGAAGACTGTGAAGATCATTATAGAATTGATGAACAACAGCAATTAAGTGTACAGATCTACATAAGTAACACTTATGATGATTTGTAGACTAAAGTATGGGACCCAAGAGATTTCAAGACTATAGTTACATGACCCAGGGGTCATGGTTTCTTTTGAAACAAAGCAAGGATGGTGACATCAAAAGAAGCAAACAAGGAAGAGACTAAACAAGAATTCATTCAAGGAATTCATTAAAATGTCAGAAGTTATCTTATTACATATTGACTTATGTTTGTTTCTATGACAGGGATTAATCTGTTTTGATTGCAGGATAAGTGAAGGATAAAAGTGGCTGATATGTACAATCAGGACACAGTGTTGATACAGTACTGGAGGAGTCAAGAGACTTATTATTGACACAATGATGGAAAGATAGCTGGAAGGGGTTGTTTGAAATGAGAACATTGCTCAAATTCACATTTGAGTATCTGCTGCAAACCTACAGAAAAGTAGCAGGAAGGGAGCTCATCGATAGGAGCCCATGAAAAGTTTTTTTCAAGCTCGAGAGTTTGATGCAGGAGCATAGGCTCATGGAAGCGAATTCATCCATGGCTTGATCAAATTCATATGAATTGAGAGACCTAGGGTCTCAACACTTGTAAATTCTTTTATCTTGATTAAAAATTGAATAATCTGGAAGAGGACACTTGTCCTTTCCACTTGTAAATGTTTGGATAAGAGTTGTTAGTTTGTTAGTGAGTCACTAATGACTCATAGGGGTCAGTTGAATCCTGGGTGCTTTTTCTCCACAAAAAAGGGGTAAACAAATCTAAATAAAACCAATACCATTTAATTCCAGACCCTATAAACAAAGTTGTATTGTGCTTTAGGTGATTCTCGGCAGTCTCTTGAAGGAGATCATACAGTCTTTGGTGGCTTTCCTTGCAACCATAGGTCACAAAAAAACCCTAAAAATATTTGGACCTGTGCACAAGAGAAGTAAAAACCCCATTTGGCCCTAAAATACCAATTTTGTTCTACATTAAGGGCCCCTATCAGTGCAATGATTATTCCCAATGTTTGATAGTTGCCCTAGGATTGCCATTACATGATTTACATCTATAAACCACTATTGTGGTTTCATCATTGCTCCCATTCAAGAACAAAAAAGTAGACATGACTTCTCTCGCTACATTAAGTCCATGTACACATAATGACTATCTTTGGTACTTCCTCCAATTTGATTGGCTGAAGCCCCATCAAAGAAGATGTAGGTACAATTATCAAAATAGTTTATTTAGTCAAACTTATTACCTTTCTTTTTTGCGTTGACTTAGCCACTTTCAATTCACTAACTCTAAAATAGCTAATAAGTGTTGGCTAATAATGGTGACGATTCCTGGTATTATGTTTCATTAGGTTGCAACATGGCAAACTTGTGAAACAAAATGCTAAGAATCATCACCGTTATCAAAATAGTTTATTAGGTACAATTATCAAAATAGCAGAAGATGTAGGTACAATTATCAAAATAGTTTATTTAGTCAAACTTATTAGCTTTCTTTTTTGCGTTGACTTAACCACTTTCAATTCACTAAATCTAAAATAGCTAATAAGTGTTGGCTAATAATGGTACTTCCTAACTTTTTAGTATTCCTTTTGACAATAAAAGTGAAACATGAAACAATATCCTTACTTTCAGCATCTTGCACAGCTGATGGCTTTGATCGAACTGTATAAGTACTCTATTCCCAAATTAAAGATTTTGAGACCTACGAACGAAGGGGAGTGAGATGAATGGTTGAAGGAATCAAATGGAGGATGAATTGATGCCCTATTCTGCCTACCCAAAGGTCCTTTTATAATGAATATTATCCCTAACTTATCATTGATTTGTAGTCTTGTATTGTTCACCCATACTGCTCTACGAAACAAAGTTTTATGCCGATCTAGTATGTATATTCATGATGATGCTTGTTTTCACATATTAATTTTCAACCCTAAGGAAACGCTAACTTGTTTTCCCATACTAATTTTCAACCCTAAGGAAACCCTAAGGTAATCCCATAGTAGAAAGAACCAAAAAATAGTATACCCCACAAAACAAAAGGCTCTTAAATTAACCATCTCATGCCTTCCTCAATGATTTGATGAAACCAAGGGGATGGAAAAAGGGAAAGGAAACATCAAATATCACTCACACCATCGAATAATTCTAAAGCTAACCAACTGTCTAAACCACAAAGGTCATCTTATCCTGTTAATTATAAGAGGAGCAAAAAAAAATCAAACACGGTGAAGATTGGCATAAAATAATCAAATAAAAAATGGAGGACATCAAAATACCTAGTACTTGCTTCAAGACCCAAACATCATTCAAGTGAAATGTCCGCTCTTCACCACCATGGATTAGA
>LPNX010383407.1:89859-129824 GCA_001517045.1 Pseudotsuga menziesii
TTATAATGTTCAATAATAATTCTATTGGGATCACGTTGATTCAATCGTAACCTGCACCATTTGACAACGAATAGAACTACCTTAAAGGATTTAAAGTCACATTGTATAATATCTTCCAAATACCCATAGTATTGATTTTTTGAGACTTCGGGATGTCTGTCAGTTCTAGATGAAACATTGGTAACCTCAAAGATAGCCGAAACCCCAGAATCTGATGTTTTCTTTGTTTCATCCAATTTTTTTATTCGATATCTACCTCCATTACAGACCATAGCCTTATGGTGTTTTACCTGAAATAAGAAAGAAATGAAAATATTACACAACCAATCATTCCTTATGCAACAATACATGGAAAAAAATAACATGTACGTCAATAAGTAATTTGCAAAATAAAATATTTAGAGGGATATTTCATTAATTATATACTTGCCATTTTATCTTTTACACCATATGCCACATCGATTTCCATTTCTATTATATTTTTATCTCCATTGCATTGTGTTTCTTTTACCAATGAAGCCACACCTTCCCATGATATTCCATGACCCGATTGTGCACATCGTTCAATCCATACCTTCATCCAGTCAATTGTTAGGTTAAAACGAGCATCATTAAAAAACAATATGCGAGAAAATAAACATTATCACAAGCAACCACATATAGAAACACAATATACCTTGGAAACCCCATGCGGGGAAAGCCAACACCAATGAAATCTTCATTACATGGCCAAAACCGGCCATCTGGGCCAAGCGAGCTAGTCACCACTCACCTCTAGGCCATTTTACAATGGATCCTCCTTAATCCTTATAAAGGCTTCATTACATGCAATACCATGGGCTACAACAAACCATGTGCTAGACCTAACCACCTTTGAATCAATCTTGAGTCAAGGTTAACCCTAACAATCCCCCCTTTAAACTTGACTTGGAGTAATCACCAACTCCCCTCAAATTTTTATCAAGGAATCTCACATACACCCCCCTATAACCTAGGTCTATATCTCAACTTTACCGGTGAGTTACCAGGGGTATGCATGCCTTACCAGGTCTTACAGCCATATGGCCATTTACATCCAAAATGCTCCATTACAATTTTTTTTATTTTGTATGTGTCTGCATGGTGACTATACCATCACCATCCATTACTTCATCATCTCACTTTCCATTCTCATCATGCCATGCCTTTAGTTACTACATATTAATCACTTTCTCCATCATCGTAGGTGACTCATCGATAGGGGCACCCTACTCTAAAAGATCTCCGCCATACACGTGCCCTGCACACTTCTCATGTTGGTAGCATTCACAAAAACCCTTTTTATTTGCAACTAGGGACCTCTTCAACAATATATTCCAACAGATTCATCCAACTTTTATGGCTGAGCTAAACTCCAAGACCAGAAACTAGAACTAGGATTTGTGGCTTCCCCTTTACTAGCTCAACGCTCATAATGGAGATGGATTCTTTACCCAAATAGGGATAGGGATTTTTATTCTGTGTGGTTGATTACTTAACACAAATGTGGTTCTATGGATCTCCTTATGCATCCTCGTCAATATCCTTGCAGAATGATGCATTAGTGCTATTAACGAGCTTCCCATTTCTTCTGTCATCATGATCAGTTGAGCCCAAACCACCAAATCAGATACCAATAACAGTGGCCTTGGAATCCCTAAGCAAATCCTTCACTGGCATCTTATTGCTTCATTTCGAGTCACTGGCATGATCCCTTGAAGTCTCTAGCGATGCAGAATGCACACAATATTTGCTCACCATGTAGACTGCACACAAGGGAGGCTCTACTTTTCACGGCCTGCTTCCACACCCCTTGATTCACTATGCCTTGCTCCTCAATTGAGATACAGAGGCTGATCCTTCTCTTTCCTAGCGGTCTCCACCAGAACGCATGCAACCTTCCACACTTATCACGATCTCCACGTCCTTTAGCAAATATCAGAACACATTGGTGTCTTGCTCTAAATTAGAGGGAATTTTCTCATTCGTGGATTTGAGTGCTCCTTACACAATATCACTAGAACTCCTTTGCGACCTCTATGCTTCAATTCCATCAATGAGCTTCCCATCTCTTCCGCAATCACAGTTAGTTGATGCCAAGCCACTCAATTAGATATCAATACTAACGGCCTTGGAAACCCCCAACAGATCTCAGAACTCTGTTTATTTATGCCAATCATATCTTGGACAACAATGGATCGCAACCCTCTTCGCTTATGGCTAGAAATGATGGTTGCATTCATGGATTGGCTCTTTATGTGGCTAGGGTTTCAACCTCCCTTTTCTTTGGTGGTCTTCTTAGAACAACTCACGACTCTTTCCTTCCTTACGCAGCCTAAAAATGCAAAAGCATTTCCATCGTGCTCTTTTCTCCTAACAACTAGCCCTTTGATATCATAGGCACTTTCTTTCACGTTGTGGATTTCATCACACACATGCGGCTAGGGTTTCTCTTCTTATGCCCTTAACATTCAGTGAGAGCACCAATTCACCTTTAGCCATCAGATCATTTGCCATATCACTTAGCAATAGTACCAAGCTTTCGCCAGCATCAATTTCCACTGGACAAATTCAGATCCAGATTTTTTTTTCACAGCACACACACATAGCAACACCAACGAGCATAACCAAGCCAAACCATGGATATAATACCAGTTTTTAGGTTAAAACGAGCATCATTCAAAAAAAATATGTGAGAAAATAAACATTATCACAAGCAACCACATATAGACACACAATATACCCTGGAAACCCCATGCGGGGAAAACCAACACCAATGAAATCTTCATTACATGGTCGAAATCGGCCATCTGGGCTAAGCGAGCTAGTAACTGCTCACCTCCAGGCCATTTTACAATGGATCCTCCTCAAGACTTATAAAGGCTTCATCACATGCAATACCATGGGCTACAACAAACCATGTTCCCAAACCATGTGCTAGACCTAACCACCTTTGGCTCAATCCTGAGTCAAGGTTAACCCTAACATCAATATTGTTTGCAATCTATAAATGAATTGCATCCCATTCTTGACCAACTGTTTAATGACAGTAACCATTAAAATCAAAGAAAGGTGTGAATCTCCTGAACAAAGACGTATATGCTCTTAATTGAAGCAATTGTGATTAGAAAATACAATTAGAATATGAAGGATATAATAAAAATCCACTAGCTAATAATTACCTTTCAGCTTCCTCAATCTACCTTTCCCCTTCAGTTTCTCCCCTTAAAATTTGTTAGGATAACAAATGGAACATAAATTGAACTTTGATGCTAAAATAGGAAGATATTCACTAACATACAACATGTTTTGGTATACCATATGTCCTTCCATCATAGAACCCTCCGGATGTGCTAGTTGTCTCACCAAACCCTTCATAAATTTCAAGTGCCTCTCAACCATCAAATTTCAAGTGCCTCTCAACCATCCACATGGACCTTGAGTGCATAGGTCCACACAAATCAATCTCCTCAACTTGGTGTATGAGGTAGTGTTCCTGTGCTTTGAAAAATTCTGATGGTAGATGCTTCTGCATTTCACACATGAGACGAGGAATTTCTCTCCTCCAATACTTTATATCTTGTTTATGGATTTCTTTAGATTTCAACCATCTATAAGTGATGCAAACAAATAATGATATTTAACAAAAATAAACATTAAATTACAATATATGCTGAAATAGTGCACAAAAAAAACAAATATAAATTATTATATGGAGAATTAAAGAAACACTAAGCACATGCAAGTAATCGCTAGTTACCTCATGTATTTACCAAGATTATATATAACTTGTTTGACATTGTTGTTGAAGTTGTCCATGAGAGAGAGAAGTAGAACATACTGTATGATCAATATACAAACCACGCCATTTATTAAAAAAAGAGTATACAAACAAGAAAAAATTATATGGACATAACAATAATAATTACCTTGATGAAGACAAGCCAATCATGTGTTTTGACCCCCGCAAAATCACCTTTTTTAGTTATGATATTCTTCAAGTTTGCACAAAAACCGGTGGGAAATTTAATTTTCTGCATTTCTTCTTTGACAACATTGCTTTGTTACTCCGTAAACATCCATGGAATTGAGTTTATATTAACTTGTTCTCCATTGGTATGAAATTGGATGATGTCTTTCATTGCATGGTTGCTTTCTTGAATGTCTTTGCACACTTTCAAAACTTTATCTTTCTCCCTCCTTAGTTCTAGTAGTCGCCATAAGGTTTCAGTAACATTCTTTCCAATATGCACTGTATCAAACAAATGAGCAATTTGTAGGTGCTCATAGTAGGGCAACCTGTTGAATTGAATAGGATAACTTTGCATTCCTCATGGAAGACCATTAATGCCTTCATCATCACGATGGGAATCATGAGTATTAGTTTATAATTAATAAATTAAATCATAAATCAAATATGGCCACTACAACAAACAACTCACAATAAAAATAAAAATACATAAAAATTCATATACGATGATCCATACGTACCATGATGATGATTTCTATTATATTGCATCTTCCAAAGGTGAGGTGTCATTCTCCGTGGTTTTAATGAAATCTCCTACTTTCCATTGAAAATATTTCTTTCAGTTGTTCTATACCTGTGATTCTTAGAGAGGAAATGCCTATACTCATTAAACACCTCCTTTCTTAAGCTTTTTGAACGACGAGATTTTATCTTAGGACCACAAACTGGACATGCAAATTTACCCTTTGTTTGAAGACCTACAATATTTACATATGGAATATCTATGTCAAATATATTCATATTAAAAATATTCTAACTACTCCATATCATTAAATGTAATTTAAGTGGAACCTAAAATTACAAACCACAAAATGAAGTTAACCTAGGGGCATCATGTATTGTCCATACAACCATTGAATGGAATTGAAATTGCCTTTGTTGTATTGGTCTAGATACATCATACATAGTTATGCCATTCCATAACTTCAGTAGCTCATCTATAAGAGGTTAGATGTATACATTCATATCTTTGACTTGGAACTTACGTGATTCATAATTTGAAGTACATATAAAATATATCGAAGATGAGAACCATTAAGATATATAAACCATGCAGAAGAGTAAAATAATAGATATATATATGAAATTAAGATACATATTAAGACAAATGAGATGCCACAACTACATTATAAATAAAACAATTTTTGTCAATAAAACCTAGAATAATCATCGACAACATTATGTGCTCCCTCTTTATTGACAACCATGGAGGAATGTTATTGTTGATAAAAAAAATAGGCCACACTGTGTAAATGGATTTCATCTATGTAAATGGATTAACACCATTTGCTGCCAAAAAAATCCTAAGATTATGTGGTTCTTCTTTAAAGTGAGGCCACTTTTCCTAAATATCTCTAAAAGCAGTACCGTCTGTAGCCATTCGGATAACATCATCTTGCCTTCTATTCCTGGCATGGTAATCCATAAATTGCGCTATGTTTTTGCACCTGAATAGTCGTTACAAACATGGAATGATGGGAATATAATGAAGAACCTTCTAAGGCACCTTTTTTGTTACTTTATCTGTACGATATCTACTTACATGACATTCCAGACATTCTGTTGCAAATTCATGCTGATTATAATATATAACATGGTCCTCGGGGCATGCATGAATTGCTTCATAATGCATTCCAATCTCTTTCAAGATGGAAGATAAATCTCGATATGTGCAAGGTAAAATGTTTGATGGTGGTAACAAAAAATCATCTATCAAGCTACAAAAAAAAATGTTAATGTAATAAATAAATAATATTAACAAAACATGCTTGATCCATATGATGATCAATAATGAGTTAATGATACAATTATTAGAGGAATACAAATAAACTTTATCATGATCTGATATATGTGATGGATTATTTTAGATACCTTAGCATATGTGTGATTGTAATGTTTGAAATACCATTCATAAACTTCAAGTTCATTATCAACAATAGTAGAGAGAAGATTTGTTTTGGAGCCTTCATAAAGGGGTTCATATGCCTTATCGAGAAGAGGTATATCATGAACATCATCAAAGTCATCATCATTTTCATTATCAACATCATCGTCATTCATTCTAATGTTAAATGAATCATGGATCAATGTATTTGTACCATCATCTTCAATTACATCATCGACATGAACATCTTGTTCAATATGATCATTCACTTGTTCTCCATTAAACATACACACTCCATGATCCTGATCCTGAACTTGTTCCGAAAGTACTTCCTCTGGACGACATGCTATAGGGTTTCTTTCCTTTAATATAAATACATGGAAACATCAATAGATATACATTAATATATGAAAACAAAATAATACATACAATTACCAAAAAAAACAAATATAATAATGTTTATAATCCTAAATCTACAAATGGACGATATTCGTCCCCCCCCTCAGTGTGTCTATGTTCCCTGCAATGTTTTGTGGTTGTTGAGATAAATATTCTTCTCCTCTTAAATCCCCTACATTGAGTACACAGACAATAACATTTTCCATCACCCCTTCGTTTCACTGCATCCCATAGTCTAGCAAGCAATTGCCGGTTGTCTTCATTTGGATCCGGAATATTTAATATGTTTGCCATTTTGTCATAAAATTCATTAATGAATATAACCGGTTGTCTTAAAAAATCAAGTTCCATGCATCAAGGTTTTTTCAAATAGAGAGAAGTCGAAGAATAAAAAAATCTTGGCAAACTGTCTATCAATGAAAAAAAAAATCCAACAACTACCCATTGAAGAATAAAACAATTCCTGAAAACATCCGTCGAGGAACAAATAATTTTCACAATCATCCGTCGTTTCTATAACAAACATTTTAAAATGTTTAAAACAATTTATATTTATAATGGAAATGGGTCGGATATTAGACACCTTGAACATAGTTACCGTTGAAAGTATGGGACCATAAAATTTAAAATCATGTAAACCTTAATTTTTTTTTTTTATAAAAAAATCTATACTACCCATCGAATATCCGACGCTCAGTGGTCGGATAACCAACATTTTTGGGTTCATAGACGTCGAAGATCTGACAAGAAATTGTCGGATAACCGACACTAGAAGGGTAGGAAATCCGACGCCTGAGTGTTGGAGATTTGACGGCACTATAAATATTTTGTTATCGTCATTCTGTTGATTGATTGCTGTCCGACACATCCGTGCGAAATGTCGGATGACATCGGATTCTGACATCGAAATTCGGGTTCAAATCCTGTTGTGTTTGAGCTCTTTGCATCCAAACAGTTAGATTCTGTTATTTCAGCCATTAATTTACAATATGGCCACCCCTTGTGATATTATACTTACAAGTTCTAACTATTTCTCATGGAAATATCATATGGAGGATGTTCTACAAAGTAGGGGAGTTTTCAGGATAACCTCAGGGAAAGAAACAAAACCCACTGATGATGATAATAAAATTAAATGGGAAAATAGATGTGATGAAGCTCATGGATTGATTGGGATGTCAATCTCTACTAATTTGCAATTCCACATATCTGGAATTGATGAACCTAATAAAGCTTGGGAAAAGTTGGAATCTGTGTGTGGTAAACACAATGAAATTTGGGGTCATCAACTTGAGAATGGGTTGATTTCCTTGAATCCAAATGATTTTTCATGCATTCAAGACAATTTATCTAAGTATAAAAATCTTAGACTCTAATGTGAAGAATGCAAGATTAAGAAAAAAGACAAACATTGTATTTATCATATTCTTTCCAAACTTGGACCTGCATATTCTATTTTTTTATCTACATTCTACTTCATGAAAGAATCCTTGACTGCAACTAGCTATCAAGAGCCTAGTCTTGAATCTTTTTGTGATTCCTTAATTAGAGAGAAAGATAAGCTCATTCATCTTGGAATAATTAACAATGCAGATACATATGGGAACACCTTCTTGTCCCAACAGAAATAAAAGTCTAAGCCTCCTAAGAAACAAAATTGTCGTAATAATAAGCCAAACAACAAGGGTTCGAAACCCTCTCAGTCAGTTCCTTATTTAAAAAATGACAAAGGATTCAAGCCAAAAGGAAATAAGACTGAGCTTCATTGCAATTTTTGTGGGAAATATAATCATGATGAATCGAAGTGTTTCAAGAAGATGGCAGCCTTGGAAGTAGCAATGAAGAACTGCCATATCAGCCTAGATTCATCTTCAGAATATACCTCTCATGGACATGCACTTTGTGCTTCTGGTTACTCTTATACTACATCTTATTCTTCTACTTCAATTGAATGGCTCATTGATTTTGAAGCATATTATCATATGGCTAACAATCAAGCCATCTTTTCTACTATGCATGAATGTAACACCAAACAAATATTTGTTGGTGATGAGAGATCTCTAAGTGTTGTAGGATATGGAACAGTTCTAGTAGAAAATGGTCATTTCAGTGATGTACTATCTGTTCCAAAAATTTCCTACAATTTGTTATCAGTCTATCAAATTACTCATTCGGGTGAAGGTAAAACTGTGATGTTTACACCTCACCAAGTTGTAATCAAGGATTGTAAAAATTCTCAAAATTTCCATGTTACTAGAACTGTTGATGATATTACCGGGTTGTACAAATTTAACAACTTTGGGTCATCACCTTTTCCTTTAGTTTTTGTTGCTCATAGTGATAACTTGAGAAAACTTTGGCATGAGCGATTTGGTCACTTAAATTATCGCTCATTGCAAAAACTATGTAAAGACAATATGGTGACTGGTATTCTGATGGTATCTTGCAAGGATGGTGTTTGTTCTGGTTGTGTACTCAAAAAACATCATCAGGACAATTTTGACAAACATGCCTCTTGGCACGCCTCGGTTCCCTTGGAGCTTGGGCATAGTGACTTGTGTGGTCCTCTTCCATATGCTTCCTTTTCTGGTTTCAATTATTTCTTAACTTTTATTGATGACTACTCCAGACGCACTTGGGTTTACTTCCTAAAACTTAAGAGCGAAGTATTTAACATGTTCTTGGCCTACAAGGCCCTTGTTGAAAAACAATATGGTCATCAAATTATTAAGTTAAGATCTGACAATGGAGGAGAATATGTCAACAACAAGTTCACTACTTTCTGCGCTGAATAAGGAATCCAACAACAACACACTATTCCATATACACCACAACAAAGTGGTGTAGTTGAACGAAAGAACCGCACTTTAAAAGAAATGGCTAATTGTATGATCCAATATAAGGGACTAAGTATTCAATATTGGGTTAAGGCAATAAATTGTGCAAATTACATAGTTAATCATAGACCCACTAAATTTTTACAAGGTATCACGTCGAAAGAAGCATGAAGTAAAATTAAACTAGATGTAAGTCACTTCCGTGTGTTTGGTTGTGAAGCATGGACTCACATTCCAGATGAAAAACATAAAGCATTGCAGCCTAAAAGTGAAAAGTGCATATTTGTTGGATATTCTGAATATGTAAAAGGTTACAGACTTCTTCCGCCACATTCTCATGATATAATCATTAGAAGAGATGTTAAATTTCATGAAAATATTTGGCCTGCGAGCCTAACTTGGCAAGTGTGTGATCTTTGGCCTGCGAGCCTGATTCGGTGATTGTGCCTTCTTCTTCTTCTTCTTCCAACTTCCTTAATAGGTTTCCAGCTCTTGTTTCTGATGATGACAGTGATGATGAAAATCCACCTCTTCCTACTCATGTTCCTCCAATTGCACCAGCACCAATGCTTCCTCGATGGGTCCATTCAACATGTGAAGTAGCTAGTGATCTTGCCGGTGATCCTAGAGATAAACGTCGAACACATTCTTGTTTCAGTGAGCCTCTTCTCTTTTGGCTCAAGTTTTTGAGAATCAGGATCCAGAAAATTTTGCAGAAGCTTCAGGAAATCTAGACTGGGATGCAGCTATGGATGAAAAATATCGTTCCTTAATGGCGAACGATATTTGGGATCTTGTTCCTCTTCCAAAAGGAAGAAAACTTGTCATATGTAAATGGGTCTATAGAACTAAGTATGCATCAAATGGAAGTGTTGAAAGACTTAAGGAAAGGTTAGTTTCCAAAGGTTTTTTCCAAGTTGAAGGGATTGACTACAATGAAACCTTTTCTCCTGTCGCAAAAATGAATTCCATCTGCCTTGTTCTTTCCCTTGCAGCCTTACATAACTGGGAATTCCATAAAATGGATGTCAAGTCTTCCTTTTGACATGGTGATTTATAGGAGGAAATTTATATGGAACAACCTCCTAGATATGTTCAGGATAACTCTAGCCTTGTCTGTCTCGTTAATAAATCCTTATATGGCCTTAAGGAAGCTCCTAGATATTGGTATGCCAAAATGGATAGCTTTCTCCTTGACACTGGTTTTTCTAGATGCCATTCTGACCCCAATGTCTATACCAAGAAATTAGGAAACCATCTCATCATACTTTTTCTTTATGTTGATGATCTTATCCTTACTGGTAGTGACCCTAAACTTATAACCCATGTGAAATCAAGTCTTAAGCAAAATTTTGAAATGTTAGACTTAGGACATTTGCATTATTTTCTTCATCTCCAAGTCTTGCAAACCAAAGAAGGAATATTTATTTCCCAGTCTAAGTATGCTTGTGACCTTCTTCGTCGATTTCACACGGAATATTGTAAACCAACCCCTTCTCCCTTCCAGTCTGGAGTCAAACTTTTTGCCACTTGTACTTCCCCTGAAGTAGATGCCACCTTGTATCGTCAGCTTGTTGGTAGTCTCTTATACTTGACTCATTCTCGTCCTAACCTTTCCTTTTTCGTTGGTCATGTTGCCCATTATATGAAAACACCTCATGAAAGTCACTGAAAAGCAACAAAAAGAATACTTCAATATATTCAAGGTACAATTTTGTTTAGGACTCATTACAGTATACAGGGGAAACCATTGTTGCTTGGTTTCACTGATTCAGATTGGGTCGACGATCCTGATGATCGAAAATCTACTGCAGTTTATGTCTTCATTCTAGGATCTAGACCTATCACTTGGGCTTGTAAGAAACAACAAGCTCTTACTCTTTCTTCAATAGAAGCAAAATATCAAGTTGTAGTTAATGGTAGTCAGGATGCTTTATGGATTCAATAGATCCTTTCAGAGTTTGGATTTGAGCAGCAACATCCTACTCCAATTTGGTGAGAGAATCAAAGTGCCATCACGCTTGCCAAAGATCCAGTTCTACATCAACACAGTAAACACATTGAGCTACACATGAACTTCATCAAAAATCTTGTTCATGATTGTGTTCTTGAATTTCTCTATTTCCCTACAGATGATCAAGTTGCAGACATCTTCAGCAAGTCTCTTACAAAAGCAAAGTTTTCTAAACTTTGATCTATGTTAGGAGTTCAGGAATGTATCCTTAAGGAGGGATATCCTCTAATTCCTCCTTCATTCTCCTAATAGTGTCACTTTTGTAAATCCTTCAATCCTATCCCAAGTTGTTCTTAAGGGGGGATGTTAGGATATTTAGACACTTAGGAGTTAGTTAAGATCAACTTGTGTCATATGTCCGTTAGGTAAAAGTGTGTTTCTTTATTATGCAATAGTATGCATTTGTAAATATTCTAATCCAATGGTCATGATATGTTCTAGACACAGAGTGATCCGGCTGTTCAACTTCTCTTAGATCACACCTACCAGTGATCCGTGGCTTAACACCAGATTGGTCCATGATCTCTATTTAAAGAGAATGGAGGGTCCTTGGATAGTTGATCGATTATGAGAAGATCATATGTAACTTTCTTTATTTTTCATAATAAATTTCTCCAAGTAGCTATTTGGTTGGGGTCATGGACTGTTTCCCTCTCGAGGGTTTTAACCACGTGACAAACATTGGTGTGTTGATCTATGATCTATTTGTGTGAAGTGGTTACTCAAGGTGATCGGTCTTTTGGGAGTACCCTGTGTAACTGAACACAAGTGAATACTTCAATTGGTAATATATCCTTCCAATGGTGCTCAAGGAAGAAATTGAAAAAGATCAGAATATTTCGACATCCAGGAAGCCGACTTTCTACATGCAGGGTATGTCATGGACGTTTTCTATGCGATTTCTTCATTCCTGACCATGGGATGGAATTGGACCAAGAAATCTCCAATGGTCCACATTTATTGTTCATATATGTGGGAGGATAACTTTGTCCCTTGGATATATGAAATTTGTGACCACTTTATAGGGTCAATGTATCAGATGATTTTGAAGGGAGATGCACCAACTTTTTTAGAGAGGTTTAGATCTTTGATTTATCTCATCAGGGATTGGTATGTAGGTGAGTACATTTCCGACATCCATATTTGGGGAAGTAATATATTTCATCTACTATCGAGGATAATCCTAGATAGAATGGTATTATAAGAGACTGCATATCAGATTGTCATTGATGGGGTTTTCCCAAATCTAGCAGCAACTAAGAGGAAATGTTGGCCCAATATCCCTTTGATTTGGGATTCTTGACATTGTAAAATTCTACTCATGCTGCAATCCTGGGTAAATCCATAGAAGAAATGAAATTAAGAGAGGAACCCAAAAGAATTCATTATACGAAGTATTTACTAGCAAATAATTTTGTGTAAGATCATACTAAAATTGCATATGCCCATCAGGATGTTTCTGATGATTCTATATATAGAGGGGATGTTTATTTTTTATATTTAGTGGTGAGCATTTTTTCTAATCCTATAGAGAATACACACATGTTCCAATATCATAAGGAGCTAAAAAACTATGCCTTGCATTTCAGACAACTTTGGTTTAAAGTGCAAGAGGATATAGAAAAGCAACATGCAAAGAAGGAGGCTAAGGAAGCATCAACCAAATATTTTTTTATACCTGCTAACAAGTCAAAGGATAAAGGAAAAGATTATTTTGAAGGTCCAGAGAAGGCACAATCATCCTCCACATTGAAGATCTTACACAGAGCTGCAAAGTTCAAGAAAAAAATTGAGAAGCTTAGATAAGAAGTAGAAGCACAAGTATTTATGTTTGAACCTCCAAAAAAGAAGCAGAAAGTTCACAAGGCCATTCCACAAGTGCATCTGTAGGAAGAAATCCCTCAACCTCCACCACAAGTAATTCAAAGGGTGGAGCATCCTGAACAACAAGTCCTGCAAATTCCCCCAATTCAGCAACTGGAACCATTACCCATATCAAATATTGAGGTGCATGAGATACATGGTGATATAGAAGAGGAAAAAAATACGTCCACCTTTCATCTTGATGTTTTCACTACCATGACCTCATCTAGTACCACCACCCAATTATCTAGGAGTATTTTTTATTTGTCATTTCCCCAATATTCTTTTTCTGAGATCATATTGTCTCAAATTCTTTCTACTACCAGTGGAACACCCTTGGTACCACAATATGTGCCTATTTCTACCTCTCCCTCTACTTCACCCATTCTTTCAACCTCATCAAGACTTCATATTACCCCAACATCCCCACATTCTTTTATTCCACGACTAGATACTTCTTCTATCCGCACAATTTATTCTCATAAAATTCTACATATATTCCCACTTCTACCTCTTCACCCCTTGCACCTATTATTCCCACACCAGCTTATACTATTATTCCACCACTCAGTATGGAAATCCCCATTCTTGGAACTTCCCATATTGAACCTTTGATTGTTGTTCGTGAGGGAAACATCTCAACGTTAGGGGAGATGGAATATTTTGGTGAAGATGTAGTGGTCTCTCTGGGAAAATACTTATTGAGCAGAAAAGATAAGGCTGTGGTGAAAAATGGATCCAAGAGAACAAGGGAAGGAATATTCAAGCAGGGGGAAGTCCCACATCATATTATTTCAAAAATGGACTCCTTCAATACCGAACAAGAAGCCCTGTACACAACAACTTTTATGGGAGATTTTATTGGAGCCAATTTTGATTCAATGTCTCAGTTGAACAAAGAGTTGGAAGATAAATAACAAGAGCTGCAAAATTCCAAACATGACTTAGCACAGGCCAAGGCACAACATAGAAAATAAATCCAACATCTGAAGGATGAATATGAGGAGAAGCTAAAGCAGCTTCAAGGATAGAATGATTATCTCAAGCAGTAGCTCAACAAGGAAAATCACCTGACTGAGCAACATGATGAAAATATTTATATCTTTGAGAAATAACTCAAAGATATCCATCTTGCATCCACTACCTCTTCCTTCTCCAAATTCACACTAGAATAATTTAGGAAATTAGCTTGTAGAATAAATAATGAGTATTATCAAGGGATGGTTAATTTGTTTAAAGGATTTAATGAAATGCAGGAGTTGTATTATGCATTTGAGCACCAATTAGACATTCTCCATGATCATCACAAAAGGAGAAAGGATGAAACTAGAGATTATGACCACATCATAGACTGTAAGAAGTACATCCAAGATAGACCAGATGACCTTCCCATATTAGATAAGATCAAGCTTAAGAAAATCGAGGTGACGATTAAAACATGGGAAAGCATTTGTGATATGGTGGAATCCATCATTAAATATGGATAGGTCACATACAAAATAAGGAGGTTTTCTTCATAAACACTACTCAGTTATCTAGATCTACAATTCTTAGATCCTATTGATGAGGCTATTCCTCCGAAATTGAAATTGGAGCAAATCAAGAATGATTTTGCTAAATCCAAGGAGCAGATATTGGAGATCACTCAACTTACCATGGATGAAATCAAGCAGTTGATTGAGACATCTCTTGATTCATTAATGCAGATTGATCTATTCCTCAAGGAATGGACGAAGATCATTAAAAAGGATATTGCTTCCTTAATATGTAAAGTCGAATTGCATCTAGAGAATGCTCAATTTAAGGACATCCAAGATTTAATGGATGCTTTTGCAAAGTGGCGTTCTTACCATGGAAATCATGAAACTAAAATATTTTGTAATCCCACATATTAGGAAGTATCTTTTATTTGTACAATTTTGTAATGTCATTTAAGGGGAAGGGTACCTCCCAAGAAAAGTGGACCAATGGGATTAATCCTAAGGGATCCACATGAGAAGGGAATACCACAGATGTATCAAGAAAGCTTTGTAATTTTGGAATGTTGTAATTTTTTGCAAGTTGAATAAAATTACATTGTTACTTATGTTATGTTCTTTGTTTATTCATTAAATGTGTTTCATGAATTCCAATATTTTCTTCTATCTTTCTGACATACTAATCATTGGTTTTTCATTCACTGAATGTGTTTATCTATGTATAGATGTCTCTTTACAATCTTAACACATTAAATATGTATTAAATAAATGTTCTTATTTGATTTACATACTCTTTTATGCGACTAATGAATCGTTATTGATCCCTAATACTAATTTTCTAATTCGTATTACCTGATAGGACAATTGTGCATTCATAATACTTTGGATAAAGCATTGTAATTGTCATTTTTAGTTTTATTTAAAGTTGATTAGAGGAATTAAAATTGATTTATATTTTTATATGTTGAGTAATTATTTCTATGTTATCAATTTTATATCATAACTTCCTTGCCTAAAACATGTTACAATCACCGTCTTAGTTTTCTCAGAAATTTTAGTCTAGAACCCCGTTACTTCGAACCTTTCCCAGACCTTGCTTGAGGGAAGAACAGATCTCTTAGATTTGAAAATCATTGTGCCAGTGGAGGCCTTGTATCCATAGGATCTATTCATCCCAAACAACTCAAGGATATAATCGTCTCTATGTGGGATCAATTTGAAGCTTTTCTTGTTGGACTATTTCCTTGTGTTGATTTCCTATATATTTTCCAGCAATCTACGAGACTGGATCATCAATAGTTAACAACAATAAGTATTCAAATAATTCTCCTCCTTCATCTGATGATTAGTTACAAGGAATCTCTCCTCTTCTTTCTTACATATACTACACTTTAGTCAATGATCATGGAATTCACAACTTCTTCATCAATTTATTCCACCAAAAGTATTTCAATCAACTCATTCAAGTGAAGAAAAAGACATAATGAAGGAATGTTGTTCATTTTGTTCCTTTCTCTTTCTTGAGGGATTATTTTTCCCATGTGGTTTTGTCTCTTTCCTCACTTTTCTGGACAAAAATAATTGTAAAAGGTGATCATAGCCTTGTTGTTGGGACCTATACGCATCTATATTTCTGGTTATTTCAGATAAATCCATCATAAATTCATCCTTAAAGGGGGGTGCTAGAATATTATAAACCCAGTCAATACTTAGGAAAACAATAATTAATCATATCTGGTTAATTTCCCATGTACTATCCTAGATAGGTGGCATCAACTTGCACCACTTTCTCAATACTTTCCATAAATACCCTAGGAGTGCCATTATACTAACTCTAACTAGATTCTGCCAAGTTTATTGACTTCCTAGATTAGTAATTGTGCCTTCTTGTAGATTCTATATTTATACTATTTTATTCCCTCTTTTTAGTGGTTAAGGTAAAGTTAGTCAACTAGGAAACAACTGTCTTTTGTGGCCAACACATCCTCCATGATTTTCTCTCAAGATTCTATGATTAGCATGTTTTTCCATCACTCATGATTTATCCAATTCATGATCTCCTTGACTGATTTGGAAAGTTCTTTAGTCACCTATGGGGGTTTATCATATTTAGAAATTATTCTTTGTGAGATAGCATGAGTTGTCTCCTAAGAAACTCGATTTTACCTCTTATGGATGTATTATTTATGTACACTATGTTGAATAATAATACATGTAAATATTTATGGATCATTATCCACTTCTCTTATGATTCATTCTCAATATTCCTCTCTCTATTCTTCTTATGCATGATTGTGAGAAATATCTTGTAGCTATATCTTTAACATGTATTTCCACATGGTAACAGAGCTTCAATTTATACAGTTGTCATTCCAACTTCAAACAAAGCATAGTTTATGAGTCCATCCATCATGGGTTGAGTTTCTAGTATGACCTTAGGGGATACGCTTATTATTCAAATATTTATCCAATGTTTTGTTAAGATTCTAGTCACTATGAAGCCTCTGCTGATGCCTCATGTGTCACTGAGTTTTCCCCATTTGCACATTTGAGTTTATGCTGCCTAAGTATCTCCATCTGCATCATGATCTTATTCCAAGGAAGTATTTATCATGAGTCACCTATTCCTCATATAGATTGACTCTTCATGTCGACCATCCCTGGCACAATATAGAGTTGTTTTCCTATATTGGACCTAGGAAAAGGTAGAATAATTTTGGTCAGAAAGATGGAAAGAATGACCATAACGGAAAAGGTTGTGACAAAAGAAAAGAAGAGCAGGTAAACTAGGAGTTTGACCTATTTTTTATAAGAGTTACTTACACTAATAGTCTATTTTGGGAAATAAATCATATTGTAAATTAGGCCGATAGCGCATGTGTTAATGTAAACAGGATGCCATTTAATTTTGTAGAACAACCTGTCGACAAAGAATTAAGAACCGATCAGTGGGTAAAACAAGAATTGTAAAAAGCATATAATGTTGACCCAATCTATGTGTGGAAGACAAAAGACCGATCGACGAGATACCATACTAGAGAGAGAAAAATACTGAGAAAGAGAGATCTAGATATGAGAGCATGATAAGAATAAACCATTATTTATTGTAGAGAAGATATATAGGGGAGTCTACAATCTGTGTGCGCACACTAAAGGAGCTATTTTCCTCCTTACACACACCTTGAGGTTAAGAGAAATAAAAAACTTCAAGATTCTAGGTGTGTCCTTGGGGAAAAGTATCGAGTCAATTACTGTCACTTTATCTTGAATCCTCCATTTGGTCAAAACTCCTAACGAAGCCAAGGGGGGTGGTACCTAATAAAGAGTTAACTAAGGTTCTTGGGTTTTAGTCGTTAATGATGGAAGTAAGTTTTTTAGGAGTTTTTTTGAAGTAAAATACTAAGACAAGATTGTTGCAAAAATGATAAAATTTTCACCAGCATATATATAATAACATCACCACATAAGGATTTAGTAACAACTAAAATTTTATAATAATAAAAAGTAGAATGTTGCAAATTTAGATCATTGGCAATGGAGTCAAAGTAAAAGAAACAATCTTGTTGAAAGATGAAATGTTTTGCAATTTGTTCTTGGTCAATTTTAATTATTAAAAAAATAATTGAGTTATGGGAAGGGGATTCTTGATAGACTGTAAAGTATTGAGAATATGTCTGAAATATGAAGAAGGTGGTTCTTCACTCTGAAATGTGGGCTAGATCGGAGTCTCTGACAAGTGTCCAACACTACACCAACAAGGGTGTAGCCTGACATTATCTTGAGGTCACTATCCAGTGGTTCCCGCTTCTTTTGAATAATTTTCCCAGGATGTAAAATATCTCTACACTAGATCTTTCTAATATTTTTGGGAGTTCATTTTATTAATGGATTGTTAATTTAATGTGTGGAAATTAAAAAATGACGCAAATTTTGTTTTATTTCCCAACGACCAAGCAAATCCCACAGAGCGAAAGAGAATACATGAGGTTTATGATGAAGTGTATGTTCTAATTAAAGAAAGAAAAAATGCTATAAATGAAAATAAAATAATGACAAAATGGAACCACAAACTATGTATCACTTTTTGATCATCCACTAGTAATCAACAATCCCTTTTCTTGGTGGTGAGATCATACTTCGTGGAAATGAGTCAGGTTTGAAATTATTATTTTATGCTAATATGAAAAAAAATTGAAAACTAATTACACTATATAGCCTTTCTAGAAGACGGATTGCGTGCATGTGTGTTAGAAAAAAGAAAACCACAAAGAACACTACAAAGCCCCCCAAAGGGGATGGAGTGTAGGATTTTTGTATCCCACTTGATTTATTTATTATTAAACTTTACAAAGTGATAAATGGAACTTTGATCCTTGGAAATGGATCAAAAGGATTACAAGCCTAGTGGAAGAGAAGGTGAATGAAGAAATGGGATGAAAGAAGGATTTTTCGGTGTCCCAGGTGACCCAAAACTTGGTTTTTAAGCAAGATGTCCTCCTTTTCTTAAAAACTTCAAAAAACAGTGATAAAAAATGTTAGAATCATATGAATAAGTTAAAGCAAAGTACATAATTTTACACTACTCAAAATGCTTAAAAAATGTGAAATTTTACTTGAAAAAAAGCACTTTGAGAAACTACTTTGGATCTACTTCGAGATAAAAAAATTTAAAGAATTCTAGATCTAATACATATGCATAATTAAAACCATATTTTAAATTTCATATTTATGCAACTAACTTTTCTTAAGCATTAAGAACTAGTAACCGAGAAAAAGTTTCAAGTTTTAAGATGGAAGAAAGAAGTCCTCAAGCCCAAGTTTGAATGGTGTGAAGGAGCCTAAAGGATATGCACATAAAAAATATTATATACAAAAAATTCAATGTCATAAGAAGGAAATGGATGCAACCAAGCTCCAATATCCCTTCCACCTAAAGTAATCATGCAAAAACTACACAATTCTTCACACAAGCAATGTTAATCCAGTCGATTTCATCAAAAAGATAAAAAAAAGATAATATAAGTATAAATAAATATGATCTATTAATCTTATAATATTCAAATTATGAAATAAAAATGATTAAGTTAACAACTTCAAATACTCATTCAAAGGAAACTAGATCTATGTAATAATACTTGATAGAAAGAAATAATAAATTAAGCAAATTTCACCTCAACATTCACCAAATTGCAAGCTCACAATACAATGCTACAAATTATCCTCCAAAGCCTCAAATTCATTGATAAACAGGAATAATAATGAGATTAAAATGGGAAAAGGTTAAATGTATTTTTCAAATGAGGAACAAGACCTTACTTTTATAGCAAAATTTGAGCTCAAACCCCAGGGGGGCGCAATTCCAAGAGAGGAGGTGGTTTTGGGGGTTTAGGAATCCAAGGAGGGAGGTTTGAATTCATGGGAGGGAATTCTACCACCTATCATGAGTTATTACCACTATTATTTTTAGGCCTCCACCTCTCTAACTCCTTTTTCCAAGTAGAGGACTACACCCTAAATGGAGAGAATGCGGCCCCTTTAAGAGTGAAAGGTGTATCCTCCCCCTTTGTTGAGAAAATATGCTCCCATATGCTAAAAAACTCCCCAAAAATGATCCTAAAACTCTTTGATACCTCAGAGACATGTACTAGACCATTTTCCACTGATTTTAGGAATTGGATTTTCTCCATTTATCCCAATTATTTGATCCTCTGAGTTATTTTGGAGAGAAAATCAAAATTAATAATTGAAAATTATTAATTTGACTCTCAAGAATGGGTTACTGGGTTAAGTGGGGGATTTTGGTACAAAAATGAGCATCCCCGTGACTAAATTGGATCCCTAGGCTCAATTTTATGACCTTTTGAAAATTTACAATTAAAATACACCTTATCGATGGTTTTATGAAAAAAAAACTAAAAATTAAAATCCTAGGAAAGACTTAGTGCATGTTCACGAAACTTTCTGGATATGACTAGCATGATATAATACATAAACCCTAGTATATAATAATCCTCCCAAGGAATAATCACCAACTTCACCATCCCAGATTTGGAGGATTTTGTTGGGTCAGGATAGAGCATAAGGAGGAAACCAAAGCGTGAGCGGAAAAGAAGGTGCACGACGTAAGAAAGGTAGGTAAAGGAAGAAAACGAAGTGCATAATAGAGAAAGTTGCGCTGTGGAATGGTGCGACAAGGAAAATCACAACTAGAGTCGGCATAATATTGGAAGGTAGAATAATTAAGGCTGAAAGGTGACAAGTTAAGAAGGACTACAGGTTCCCGAGTCGGCGAAAGACTAAAGGACAATTTTTATGGCTAGTTATGGCTTGTAATTAATGTAACGCAAGACGTTTTGTGACCAGTATGGCCTGTCATTATTGTATGAAAGACATTTTTTGTGGATACTTATGACTATAATAACTGAGTTGTACTTAGTCGACCTTGCACAGTCTTGTAATATCTATAAATAGGAAAAACCCTCTCTATATAAGAGTTGAGCCAGTTAGTATTGGTTTCTACCAAGTTAAGATCAGAGAGGAGTCTGATAGTGGAAGGATATTGAGCCGTAGATCTGCAGCTGTGTGCACAGACTATTTTGTAGGAGTTAATCTACAGATGAGTGCGTAGATAGTAGAGTAGAAGAGTCGATCCAGGCTATGTGCAGATCCATAGGAGTTAGAATAAAAGCATAAAAAAAGAGAGCATGCGAGTAAGAAGAGTCTGAGTTAAATAGACATATCTTAAAATAGCCTGTAAGTCACACAATGCAAGGTGCAATATATTTCTCATGCCAGATGAAGATCACCTTGAATGAATGAATGACTAAAGCATTATCGAGCATTGGGTATTATTTAATGTTAAAATATTGTTAAGATTATAATACATCCACATCACTGTTATTTACATTTAAGGAGTCAGTTGCATCACATAGTTTCACTAGTTGGTAAGTTGAAAAAGAAAGGGTTCCATAACACGTTGGTTGTGTCGGGTTGTTGCACCACTGTCGAGTAGTAAAAGATCCCATCCTTCCGAATTTTTTGAGCGCCTTGGCTGCACGCCAAGGGACTATAATCCCTTATCGATTACAAAAACATGGTTCTAGAAGTTACACATTAAGATATCTCGAGTGAGACTATGTGTAACACCCCGGTTTTGACCCCGATGCATTAAATATATTTTGTATATATATATATATAAGTTATAAATAATCATGGTGCGGAGCTAAAGGCCAAGGCCCCACCATTAATTTGGTTATGTTATGTTTCGGATTGGAATTGTCATCGATAGTATATCGGGACATACTGCATATATTAAGCTGTGGCATCATGTAACTATGCTTTTTAATTAAATAAACCCAACCAGCTATGTTCATTGCAACCAAATTGAGAAAGGCCATGATTTCGTAATGTTAAGGGGGGGATTGATAAACCTGGATCCCGTGGGAAAAGCCATGTGTCACCACCCTGTTTGAATGCTCACCTTTCCTTGTCTCATCCAACCACCACCCTAACTGTTCTGTTGTTAGTCGGGGAATATAATTGCTAGCAGGAAAACCACTACTCCCACGCCTACACTCTCTCCACGATGCACATTTTGGGTTACGGATGGTCTTCCCACTATCCCGATCGTGAGCTGTTCGTTTTTCCCATGCAGAGTGGAATTAAAAGGGATTACAATCCTTGTGTGGGGGTTGGTTATCATCTTCCTCACCGACCATTAGTCTACAGATCTATACTTCCTCTTGCTCTTGCATAGAGTCTTCGTTTTTACTCCACCATTGTTTTTCCAACGTTACTACTATGTCTAGATTGTGCGACGTTCTGTTGCTTCATCGTGAGCTGATGCTATGGTTTTCTCTTGTTGTTTTCCACCTTTGTTGGCTATGTTTTCCCCTATGAATTGGCTGCGATAGGTGGCCGTGGGATCATTTTGGCCACGATAGGGCCAAGAACGATCTAGGGAGTTGCTTTTCCCCTGTTAAAGCTTAATAGCTAGTTTGTTGCATGCATGCAATGGTTTTTTCCTCGGACTGCATTGGATTGGTGAATGAGGGCCTGATGTGCTTGATAAACCTAGTGGGTTAGGAACCACACAGATAGAGCTAGTGGGTTGGCTTTGTTCTCCGCAACCCCTGAATAGCACTGGAAGGGAGATTAGGGTATGAGGGACTACGTTCCAGATAAAGGATTGATTTTCTTGTGTTGGATGTGTGTGTGGGTGTTTTAGAAGCCAGGATGGTTCGGGTGTTGGTGTTTGTAGCTATTAAATGGGCTCACCAGCTTAGAATTTAGCCTTTCCCCAGCTCCTAGATGGCCTTATAAACCCAACTTGGTTGGCTTGGCTGACCAGTTTTTCGCCTGATAAAACCAACTGCGTTGGCTTGGATGAACTTTGTACCCTTATGGTGTTGCTATCCTTGGCTATGTGAAATCCTACCAGTTCCTTATTCCTTGGGGAATCATGCCTAGCTCAGGGGTGGTAGCATTGCTGAGAGATTAAGGAGAACGTAGGCCTATGGCTGGGTGGAATGTTGCAACGACGTAGCTGGTTGCGAAACAAGTTCTTAATAATATAAGTATTCTTGCCTAACTTATGTTTGCAACCATATTTACCATTGATGAATGATGATGTACATGTTAAATGCTGATTGATATGTTTTGCTTCCATTGTGTATATGAATGATTATGCTTCATAATATGTGTTATGTTTTTAAGTATCATGCTTCAACATTATATGCATGTATGTTCATGTTCATGGGGCTAGATGCTCAGTTGATTTGGTGTGTGGTAGCATCCTCTTCGCCAGTCGGAGAGTTGGGGACGTTATAGTGTGGTATCAGAGCTCTGGTCATAGCATGGGCCTAAATGGGCCATGAAGATGTAGTGACAGAGCTTATGTTGCAGAAATTGGGCCTCAAAGGGCCACGGAAAGATTAGTTAAGAGAGCTAGGTTTCTCACTACCTCGAAGAAACCAGGAGAAATGGGTGATGACAAGAAAATTCACAAAAATATTCTAAGTGCCAGAATTGTTGACTCATCGAAAAACTTAGTGCGAAGTTCTTTCGATGCAGCGAAAAAGATAGTCTGAAGGTCAAATGATGTATGGAAATTGGAAGAAGATTGTGGAAGGAATTGCATTCATCGCTCATTGGCGCATCGGAGAACTTAGTGTGAAGTTCCTCTGACACGGTGGAAGTGTTAGTTTGAAGCCCACTTGACGGCAGAAGGTTTTGCGAAATTTTTCTTAAGTGTTAAAATCGTCGGCCCATTGGAGAACTCAGTGAGAAGTTCTTCCGACAAAGTGAAAGGATTAGTCTGAAGACCACCCGTCGCCGACCATCGGCGATCGACGCCACTTATTTGAAGGAATCGCCGATGACACATTGGAATAGGATATTAGATTGATCGGCGATGGAGAGGAATTTGGAAAATTTTACAAAGTAGAGAAATCATTAGCGATCGGTGATGATTAGTTGATCACATTGCCAATGCTTAAATGATTGTGTTGCCAATGCGGCGAAATTTTGACGACTACACCAGAAGAGATTGGTTGATTGTGCACTGCCCTTGTGGATGGCTACAAAACTATGCTTCCGACGGGTAGAGCCTCTGACCGTCGATGCCGCAGAAGATAGTTGATCCGATGGCCAATGCGGCAGAAAACAGAGGAGGAAAGTTCCAAAATTTTTCTATGGCACGAGATCATCAGCCATCGAAAAATATTAGTGGTTGGGATCGCCAATGACTAGAGGATGGGATCACCGACATGGAAGGAAGAAGAAAATTTTTGAAATTTTGTTTAAGTGTGGAAAACCTTTAGTGATTGATGAAAGATAGATGATCAGAGTGCTAATCGGCCGAAATTAGTTGCTTAAGCGTTCGTCGTTGTGGATGGTTAGTGAACTATTCCACTGATGCATTATTCTTTCCACTCATTGATGCCGAGGTGTTTAGTGAATAGTGGCTCTGAGTTTCGATAACATAACTATGGTGGTGTTTAGTGCTCGGCAGCACTAACACTACGGAAGTATTGAGGTTTAATTTGTAGATATGGCGACGACAAACAATTGATTTGATTGGCGATGTATAGGGGAAGATAGAGACGACAAAGTCAGTGGAAGATAAAGGAATATTTTGTCGATAGATAGTTAAATGGATTGGCAAATAATAAGAGATGGTTGAGCCGATGAAGCGGTGGAAAAGAAGACTAAAGAGAAAAGTTTTGAAAATTTCTCTAAGTATGGGAATCATTGACGAAATTTAGATGACAAAACCACCGATGCAACAATGGGCACTGTAAGAAATTAGTTGTTCAGACCACTGATTCCATTGGTATAAAATAGTTGTTGGGATCGCTGACGCCACAGAATAATTTAGTTGTTTGTCAGTCCACCGTTGCGGCTGCCCAAGGGACTGCACACACGATGGATAACGTGTCCAACCGCCGCTACCACAGAAGACCTTAGCTGATGAAACCATTGATGGATAGACCTTGTAATCACCGTTATAGTTCATAGGGTTAGATCACTACAGACTTGACACGCTGGAGGGAAATAAATGAGCAGACCTCCTATGAGTTAGGTTTTTTGACCATTGAAGTGTCGGAAAGATAGTTGGGAGGAGGTCCGATTGGGACAAAGGAGATTTGGGTTCTCAAGAGAACTTCTCAGTGATTTTTCAAGCAATTTTCAACTTCCTTTCAGTATGCTTTTAGCAGATTGTCAGTGGTCACAGAGATGAAAAGGAAGAAGAGATGATTTTGTGTTTTTAAGAAAAACTATTATTATTATGTTTCTCCAACGGAAGGTAAGTGGTTTTGATTTATATTAATGATATGCATCTAACACTTTGCTACTAACACATTTGCAGAATTATAGACCACTTATAAGAGTAGTATTCCAAGAAGAACAATGTGGAAATGAAGAGGTGGTTCAGTCATGATAACCCATGGTGGATATGATGCTTGAGATTCTTATGAGCGTGCAGGAGATGCCATGGGAGAAAATATCCTCAATGGAAATGATGACATAGAGTATAATGGAAGAAGATTCCAGGAGACACCGTCCGAGGTTGTAGCCACCATGAGAAGCTTGATTAAAGCCCAGGAAGAGAAGCATCAGTTGAATGCTGCCATGTTGGAGAGTTTGAAAAACTTGTAGAGAAAGATAGATTCTGGATGAGGTACATCAAGACCCGAAGGAAGTTAAAGCAGCACTAGGAGGAGGAGAAGGACTTACAGTGGTTCATCTGACTCTGAAGAATCCAGTGGAGATACAAGTTCATCTTCTCATAAAAGGAAAAGAAGAAGGCACCATAGGGATCACTCTCGAGATGAATTTAGGAAAGCTAAACCTCCTACATTTGATGGTGAGATAAAAACTGGAAAAGAGGATGAAGCTTGGCTTATTGGGATAAAGAAGTACTTTCAAGTGAAGGATTATTCGGGAAACATGAATGCAAGAGTTGCCATATTCAATATGAATGGAAGAGCATACATTTGGTGGGAACACTTCAAGCAAGTAAAGAAGATCAGTGAAAGGAGACTGAAGTAGAAACAGTTCAAGAAGTATTTCAGGCAAAAATACCTCTCTAACAGGTATTATGATGACAAGATCAAGGAGTTCCATGAGCTGAGATTGGGACAACAGACCATGGATGAATATGCTAATAAGTTCTTGGAATTGTTGAGGTATGTCCTGTACATCAGAGATGAAAAAATGAAGGTCTAGCGGTTTCTGAGTGGATTGTGTCAAGCCTACAAAGATAGAATTGAGTTTTATGAACCAAGAACTCTTGAAGAAGTGATAAGGAAGGCTAAGTATCGCTATGAGCAAAGCAAAGGTAAACCTGATTACCATAAGGCATGGAAGGACAAGAAGAATGAGAAGTTAGACCAAAGAAGGAAAGGTTTCAAACCTTCTAGATTCAGGAATCAGCAAAAACAACCATACCAAGCTACGAGTAATCCAGTTGGAGTGACAGGTGGAAATCCTAAAGAGCCACATCAGAATAAAGGTCCACTCAAATGTTAGAAATGTGAAGGACCCCACTTGCACAGATATTGTCCACTTGAGAATGAAAATGCAAGGCCAGCTTATAACATTTAGGAAGCAGAAATAGTGGGTCAAGTAGCAAGGGAAGTCCCTAGAATTTATGTAGTAGTGGAGGACCGCCAGGAAGATCACCAGTCAAATGTGGTTGAAGTTGCAGGTAAGATTGTTGAACAATATGTTTCTATTTTGATTGACCCTGGTTCTACTCACAGTTACATTACTCCTGGAGTAGTGGATATTTGTGATTTTAAGAAGGTAAAGCATGGGAAATCTTGGTTAGTTCAGCTAGCCACTGGGACTAAGAGAAAGGTCAGTGAAGTGGTGGAGAAGTGTCCATTAGTCATTAATGGATTAATCACTTGTGTAGATCTAAATGTCCTACCACTTTGTTCCTATGATTTTCTCATTGGAATGGATTGGTTAGAGGCTCACAGAGTAAAGCTTGACTGTTATAACAAGACTTTTGAATGCACAGATGAAGAAGGAGACCCAGTAGTTGTGAAAGGTATTCCGAAAGTAATTTCAGTAAGGTAGGTTTCAACAATGCAGTTGAAGAAGTTCTGTAGGAAAGGTTTCTAGTTGTATGCAACTCATATTCTGGAACCAACAAGAGATGAAAATCCTAGGTTAGAGGAATATCAGGTGCTACAAGAATTCAAATATGTGTTTCTTGATGAGATTCCAAGGCTTCCTCCAAAGAGGGACATTGATTTCACCATTGAACTTGTGCCAGGAATAGCACCAGTGTCCAAGGACCAAGACACCCTATGGGATGAGTACACTGGAGATGCTAGAGTTGAAGATGCAACTGCAAGAGTTGTTGGAAAAGAAGTATATCTGACTGAGTGTGTCTCCTTGGGGAGCACCAGTTCTGTTTGTAAAGAAGAAAGATGGTACACTTAGGTTATGTATTGATTACAGATAGTTGAACAAGGTTACTGTGAAGAATAAATATCCTTTGCCTAGGATTGATGACCTCTTTGATCAAATGAGAGGAGCAAAGGTATTTTCCAAGATTGAATTGAGGTTCAGTTACCATCAGGTGAGAATCAAGGATGAATACATTCATAAGACAGCCTTCAGGACAAGGTATGGGAATTATGAGTTTGTAGTAGTACCATTTGGTCTCACCAATGCACCAACTACATTTATGTGCCTTATGAACAGTGTCTTCAGTAAGTATTTGGACAAGTTTGTTCTTGTTTTCCTTGAAGACATTCTTGTTTATTCTAAGAATGAGGAAGAACATGAAGAGCATTTGAGATTGACATTACAATTGCTCAGGGAGCATCAGCTGTATGCAAAATTGAGCAAGTGTGACTTCTACAAATATAGAATTTAGTACTTGAGTCACATTATCTCAGAAGAGGGTATATCAGTAGACCCTGAGAATATTGAAGCCATTGTGAATTGGCCTACTCCAAGAAATGTGATGGATGTAATATATTTTATGGGACTTGCAGGATACTACAGGAGGTTCATTGAATGGTTTTCCAAGGTTGGACATGCCATCACTTCTTTTCAAAATAAGGGGATAAAGTTTGAATGGACTTCGAAGTGTGAAGAAATCTTCCAGTGGTTGAAGAATATTCTCACCAATGCACCAGTATTGAAAGTTGCAGATCCAGGGAAAGATTTTGTGGTATGTACCGATGCATGCGAACAAGGGCTTGGAGGAGCCCTTATGCAGGACAACCACATGATATGTTATGAGTCAAGAAAGTTGAAGGAGCATGAGAAAAACTATGCCACTCATGATCTAGAGCTTGCAGCCATAGTACATGCTCTCAATATGTGGAGACATTACTTGATGGGTAGAATATTTGAGCTCAGGACAGACCATTGTGGTTTGAAGTATTTGTTTGATCAGCCTACTCTGAATGCTAGGCAAGCAAGATGGCAGGAATTTTTATGTGAGTTTGATTTCGAAATCAAGAACATAAAGGGAAAAGAGAATAAGGTAGCTGATGCACTCAACAGGAAGGTGCAGGAAATGCATGTGGCATCTCTTAGTATTTTCCAATCAGATTTGAGGTAGCAGATTGATAATCATGTTGCTGGAGATGAATTGTATGAGCAGGTAAAAGAAAAATTGCAACAGCAAAGTCTTCAGAAGAGGTATGAAGGATATAAATTGGAAGAAGATGGATTTCTTACTTATAAAGGTAGAATTTATATTCCGAATGTAGCATATTTGAGGAGAGTTGTTATGGATGAAATCCATCAAGCTTCATATTCTGGTCACCCAGGATATTAGAAGACAATTGCTACAGCTAGAAAGTAGTACTTTTGGCCAGGAATGAAAAAGGACATAGCTGAATACATTTCAAGGTGAATGAAATGTCAACAGGTAAAGGTTGAGCATTAACATCCAGCAGGCTTGTTGCAGCCTTTGCCAATTCCGGAATGGAAATGGGAAGTTATTTCCATGGATTTTATTACAAGATTGTTGATGACTTGGAGACAACATGATTCCATCATGGTTGTAGTAGACAAGTTGACAAAAGCAACACATTTTATACCGGTGAAGTCTATGCATAAGAGTGATGACATTGCAAATATCTTCATGAAGGAGATTTTCAAATTGCATGGATTGCCGAAGGCTGATAGAGATGTCAAGTTCACTTCCAATTTTTGGAGGGGGTTGTTTGTAGATTTGGGTACAAAGTTGAACTTCAGCACTGCCTACCATCCTTAGACACATGGGAAGACAAAAAGGGTTAATCAGGTGCTTGAAGATATGCTTCACATGTATGTGATAGGAAAACTAACCAAGTGGGAAGATTACTTACACTTGGTACAATTTGCTTACAACAATGGACAACAGGCATCCTTGGGGATGAGTCCGTATGAAGCTTTGTATGGAAGAAGGTGTAGGACACCAGTGACTTGGGACAATCCAGTAAACAGGGTTGTGCTTGGACCAAAATTGCTCAAGGAAATGGAGTAAGAGGTTGTAAGGATTAGACAGAATCTGAAAGCAGCACAGGACAGACAGAAAATCTATGCAGATAAGCATAGGATGAATAGAGAGTTCAGTGTTGGGGATCATGTTTACCTCAGAGTGAAAGCAAAGAAAATTTCCTTGAATCTTGGAATTTGTGCCAAGCTATCACCTAGATATTGTGGGCCGTTTGAAGTGCTTGAAAGAATAGGGCATGTTGCATATAGACTTGCATTGCCTCCTAGTACTAGAGCTCATAATGTTTTTCATGTTTCTTTGCTTAATAAATATGTACATGATCCTAACCATGTGATAAATTGGGATGTGATTTAGGTGGACCCAAGGGAGAGTTCCAAATCGAGCCAATGTGCATCCTCGACAGGAAGGTCACAATACTCCAAAATTGAGCCATAGGGAAGGTAAAGGTGCAATGGGAGCACTATGGACCTGAAGAGGCTACGTGGGAGCTGGAGGATGCCATGCGATTGGCACATCAATTTTTATTCAATTCTACGGAACACTGAGGCGGTACCAATTTAGCATTTTGTTCAAATTTTGTAAAGCACTAAGGACAATGCTATTTAAGGGGGAGGGGAATGTAACACCCTAGTTTTGACCCTAATGCATTGAATATACATGATATATATATATATATATATATATATATATACATACATTCTAAATAATCATGGTGTAGAGCTAAAGGCCAAGGCCCCACCATTGATTTGGTTATGTTATGTTTCGGATTGGAATTTTCACTAATAGTATATCAGGACATACAACATATATTAAGTTGTGTCATCATGTAACTATGCTTTTTAATTAAAGAAAACCAACCAGCTATGTTCACTGCAACCAAATTGATAAGGGGCATGATTTCCTAAGGTTAAGGGGGGGATTGATAAACCTAGAACCCGTGGGAAAAGCCATGTGCCACCACCCTGTTTGATTGCTCACCTTTCCTTGTCTCATCCAACCACCACCTTAAATATTATGTTGTTAGTTGGGGCATCTAATTTCTGGTAGGAAAACCACTAATCCCATGCCTGCACTCTCTCCATGATGCACCTTTTGGGTTGCAGATGGTCTGCCCACTATCCCGATCGTGAGCTGTTCATTTTTTCCATGCAGAGCGAAGTTAAAATGGATTACAATCCTTGTGTCAGGGTTGGTTCTCCTCTTCCTCACTGACCATTAGTCTGTGGATATGTACTTCCTCCTGCTCCTGCTTAGAGTCTACGTTTTTACTCCACCATTGTTTTTCCAACGTTGCTGCTGTGTCTGGACTGTGCGACATTCTGTTGCTTCATCGTGAGTCGTTGCTGTGGTTTTCTCCTGTTGTTTTCCACCTTTGTTGGCTGCATTTTCCTGTGTGAATTGGTTATGGTAGGTGGCTTTGGGATCATTTTGGCTATGATAGAGCCAAGAACGATCCAAGGAGTTTCTTTTCCCCCGTTAAAGCTTAATAGTTGGTTTGCTGCATGCACGCTGTGATTTTGTCCTCGGACTGCATTGGAGTGGTGAATGAGGGCTTGATGTGCTTGATAAACCTGGTGGGTTAGAAACCACACAGACAAAGCTAGTGGGCTGGCTTTCTTCTCCACAACCCCTGAATAACACTAGAAGGGAGATCAAGGTATGAGGGGCTGTGTTGCAGAGAAAGGACTGATTTCCTTGTGTTGGGTGTGTGTGTGGGTGTTTTAGAAGCCAGGATGGTTCTGGTGTCGGTGTATGTAACTCTTAAATGGGATCACCAGCTTAGCATTTAGCCTTTCCCTAGCTCCCGGATGGCCTGATAAACCCAACTTGGTTGGCCTGGCTGATCAGTTGTTTGCCTGATAAACCCAACTATGTTTGCTTAGTTGAACTATGTACCCTTGTGGTGTTGTTATCCTTGGCTATTTGTAAGCCTGCTAGTCCCTTATTCCTTGGGGAGTCATGCCTGGCTCAGGGGTGGCAGCGTTGCTGAGAGATTAAGGAGCATGCGGGCCTATGGCTGGGTGGAATGTTGCAGCGACGTAGCTGGTTGTGGAACAAGTTCTTTATAAGATAAGTATTCTTGCCTAACTTATGTTTGCAACCATATTTACCATTGATGAATGATGATGTACATGTTAAATGCTGATTGATATGTTTTTCTTCCGTTGTGTATATGAATGATTATGCTTCATAATATTTTTTATGTTTTTAAGTATCATGCTTCAGCATTATATGCATGTATGTTCATGTTCATGGGGCTATATGCCCAGTTGATTTGGTGTGTGGTAGCGTCCTCTTCGCCAGTCGGAGGGTCGGGGACGTTACACTGTTCCAGCCTCGTAGGTGCTGCCAGCTAATATTGGTCTGTCGAGCCGATGTATTTGAGTATTTTGTTGGTAAAGTGTTGTTGTTGAACTTGGGTCACCAAAGTGAGTAAAAGTAGGCCAACAAATGGTTCTGTTACTGAGACCCTTAGTCATTTGAGTCAAGGGAGATGTTGTGGTATTCGACAAAGAAGGAAATCGAGGATTAGCTTGAGTCTAGGATGTTAGAATTTGGGCAAGAAGAGATTGCAAGATTACAGTTGAGTGCAAAAAAATGGTTGGACCGGTACATATACTATGAAATTCATGATATCTTCTTTGTAGATTTTCCTATTGTGCTACAAAAGTGGTTGTCAAGATATGCGACTCAATAGACAAATTTCCAAATAAGAGAAGTGGTATAGTGGAGTGATCAGCTGATTTACGAGATAACCAGTGTAAGTAACCCCATCTCTAGATCTATTGACTTTTGGGTCGACAGTATTTTGCAAGGATATATTACTGAGTTTGCAATATAAATGATAACCTCATATAGTGAGGCCGAAAGAAATTTTTTCCAAGGACCATGAAGAAGGTAATTGTTAGCTATAGGTACATGGATAAAGATGCTTTTCTATGAGAAGGGAATCTTGCAGTTGAGAAGTTGAGTCACATATCTAGAGG
The DNA here is from genome assembly GCA_001517045.1 of Pseudotsuga menziesii. Taxonomy (NCBI): domain Eukaryota; kingdom Viridiplantae; phylum Streptophyta; class Pinopsida; order Pinales; family Pinaceae; genus Pseudotsuga; species Pseudotsuga menziesii. The sequence continues at coordinate 122,348 of LPNX010383407.1, forward strand.
ATTGGATATGTCACAGATGACCCTGTAGATAAAATGGGATATGGTGAGATGAAATGTTCGCAGGATGTATAGAACCTAAAATAAAGGCTAGATTCCTAAGGAGTGGAAGAATATTCTGGTTAGGGAAAAGAAGACAAATAGTAGGAGGTAGATGGACTCCTAGTATATTCAAATAAAGTTAGTATGAAGTTGAGTCACAGCTAGAGGAAGGGTCTTGCGATGAAGAGGAAGACTATAGCATGATTTCTGAAGGATCAGAAGAATATGAAGAGTCAATGGAGACACTGAAGATCAGGATGCAACTACACCACTCCAGGAGTATTGCTGAAGGTAAGGTTTAGAGGCTCATCTCTGAAAAGAACTGTTAATATTGATAGTGCTTGTACTACCACTAGCGCGCAAGGAATCCCACCTCCATTAAATTATTCATTAAAAAACCTTGAAACCAACTCAATGGCCAGGCATGATATTATATTACCCACATTTAATGGGAATGGAGCAGAATATCCATAGCAGCATTGGTTCCTCTAAGAAGATGTTTGGATGGTTCACCAAGATCATAACATAGACATAAGAAAAGCACAGATGATTACGATTCTACAGGGTTGTGCGTTGGACGGATTTATGAAGTTTTCCATGGCACCAGTAGGAAACCCACAGAGGACTGTTGATGAGATCCGACTTGCGATGATCCGTGAGTTCAAAAAACTTAAATCTGAGTCACAGTGCATCACTAAGATCAAGGAGATAAAGAAGTTACGGATGGAATCTATATGGGATTTCAATCAGCGATTTAAGACTTTGATGACCAAAGTTAGTTTCTAGATGTCAGACATGCAACATAAAGAGTGGTTTACTACTGTGCTATTACCACACATCTAGGATCCTTTGATGCAACAGAAGATTGTGTCGCGGATAGAAGCACTAGAAATAGTTATGAAGTTGGAATCCTCACCAATCGAAGATGGTGGTGCTAGAATGATGCATATTTAGTCATAGTTGGCTAATCTGACCATGTAGCTCGATGATATCAAGAAGGGAAAATAATTCCAAGAGGACTTGTGGTGCACAAGATGTCAAACATATGGACACACTAAGGATAATTGTCCATCGTACATGAACTATATCTCATCGGGGGCACCAAATCCATTGAGTACCCACAAACTACCTTGGTGCCGAATATGCCATACTAGAGGGAATAGCGACGAGGATTGTCTATACTTACAAAAGATTATAAGTACCCCAACTAGCATTTTCTGTAAATTTTTCAAATCAGTAGGGCATGATGAGCAAGATTGTAGAGCATATCAGGTCCTGAAGGAGAAGACAGCATACACCTACTTGATGAATAATGATGGAAAGATTAAGGCCAAGAAAGGACAATCTTACTACCCTCCTGTGCCACTCCCACAAAACCAGTATCATCCTCAATACCAAAAAAATTAGTATGCATCACAGAATCAGTACCCACCGCAGCAACCACACTCGTAGGGAAGGGGGTGGAAACTTCAGAGGTAGAGGAGGGGGAGGAGGATTTGGTAGAGGAAGAGTTCAGGTCATATGTTATAGCTATGGACAACTAGACCATTATTCCAGAGAATGCCATGAACTTGCAAAGAAATATTAATATTGCAAGGCACAGGAACATAATGTGGAGCAGTGTCCCCAGTTGATTGCAAAGTGGCAATATCAAGCTGTGGGGGTTCCTCCTAACCCCATGCAGAATCCAAATCCAAATCCTAACCCCAATGTACAAATTATTGTTGCTGAGCCATGAGAGCCAAGTATTGCTGTCGTAACACAGGGAGGTGCCTTGAATAGAGTCGATCAAGATATACCACAAGAATGACCGCAGGTGCGACCCACGGTGCAAAAGAAGGTACTATTCGACGTTCAAAAATAGAAGAAAGTATTTTTGGACATATGACCAGAATTTGTAGATCCAAAAAAACCGTCTTCCTCAACTGAAGTCAGAGAGATTCCTAAACACTTCCAACAACTATTCCATAAGCAGAATTTGAGAAAGGTTAGTAAGCTCAAGCCATTCCTTTCAAGTTGTTTAGTATTGCTCCATGATAAATATGTTATCACAGAACTAAAAGAACTTATAGAAGAAACCCCAGTCAAGTGATAACTTGAAAGAAGGGTTAACCAGGTTAAAAAGAAATTCAAAATGAGCCGCGAGTTAAGTATGACTATGCAAATAGGGGAATACGACATGGATTACATTATTTTAGATCTAGGGTCAGACATCAATATTTTGATGCGACAAACCTGGGAAAGCATGGGAAATCCACAGTTGGACGTCTAGTCTCTTGTCCAATTGAGGCTTGCAAATCAGGCGAAGGTCCTATCGATTGGTAGGCTAAGTCAAGTCCCTGTCAACAATGAGGGGTTGTTCACATTCACATGCCTTGAAGTCATCAACATTATCGATGAAACGAACCCATATCTATCACTTCTAGGATATATTGGGCCATAGATAATCAAACCATTATAAATTTTAAGAAAATAATCCTCTGATTCGAGGATGATGAGATGAGGGTAGTGTTGACCATTTATCCACTAGAGGGACAGAGGTATGTCGATCAAATCAATAATGAAGGAAATGGTGATTATCTTGATCATATCTATAATGTATGCACCTTAAAATATGGTTATGTAAATTCTATAGCTGATGGAAACTTGATCTGGAATAGTGTTAGATCATGCACGTTAGATTCAGGAGAGGCATTGGAAAATTGGCAGAACAGACTACATGAAGTCTCTATGAGGAGATGTGCCAGGATTTCTAGGTCTATGTGCTGGGTGCAGAATCATTCGAAGGAGCTACCCACATATGAGGGCTTACCTAATATTTCCACCTTCCTTAGTGAGTTTGAAGGACTAGTGACAAAGCCACAGTGCTTGTCCGTGCTAGACTATGCATTGAAAGGTATGCCTGCTAGATGGTGGTGTATACATCATAAATATATATTAGAATGAGCATATTGCAAAATATTGATGGAATTTAGATTTCATGAAGAAATCGCAGTCTCAGTTCAGAGGTACATAGGGTTGTCAATCCCTGTCGAACACCTTAACCAGTGTCGCACGAAACTTGCAGAATACCTACGACAAGAATGTGTCCATCATTTCATACATACAATGGAATTGACACCTAGGACCTGGAATACATCCATGGAACTATGACAAGGGAATCGATATTGGGACAAGGTGGATAAACAATTTTGGCACACATTTGAGTTTGTCGATGAGTAGCCGACAGTAGATTTTGTGCTTCAAATAATCGAGGAGAAGATATTTGCTGAAATCCCTATTGAAGTGGCGAGTTCCCACCAGTGCAACATGACCATCCAAAAATGGATGGCTTGTTACAATATGTCTAGAGAACTAGATGATGATCCGAATAACATAAACATACCAGAGTTGGATGGTACACGCAAAGTCAAAGGAAGTGGTATTTTGAGCAACCAGTTCCTCAAGCCACTAAAAATCAAGAAAGTGAACATTGGTTCACCGGAAAACCCGAAGTTCACCAATATAGGAGATTATTTGGATGATGAGATGGTATCAAAAATCATAGACCTGTTGCATAATTTTCATGACCTATTCCCTACGAATTTCTCAGAGATGAAGGGAATAGTGGGAGATTTGGGAGAGATGAAAATACCCCTGAAACCATATGTTAAACCAGTTAAGCATCAATGCTATAGGTTGAATCCAAGGTATAAAGAGAAGATAAAAGATGAATTGGATTGCATGATCAACGTAGGAATCATTGAACCTGTTGAGGAGTCAGAATGGATCATCCCTATAGTGATCCAAGATAAGAAGACAACATGCGAAGTTAGGATCTGTGTCGACCTGAGGAAGTTGAATGATGAATGCTTGCACGATCCATTCCCAACACCATTCACAGATGAAGTACTGAAAAGAGTCAGAGGAAAATAGATGTATTCATTCATCGACATCTTCTATGGCTACCATCAAGTCAAAATCATGAAGGAGGATCGACAAAAAATGACCTTCGTCATAGAATGGGGATACTACCAATATACGGTAATTCCCTTTGGACTCAAGAATGCACCTAATATTTTTTCTATAATAGTATTTTTTTATTTTAAATATTTCATACATAAATTTCTTAAGGTTTACTTTGATGATTGGACATTGTTTGGTCTAGTAAGATACGATATTAAGAGTCTGTGCATGATATTGGTCCGCTGTCTCCAGTATCAAATTGCGCTTAATTCAAAGAAATTTATTTTTTGTGCACCATTTGGTGTGTTGTTGGGACATGTCATGTGTCGTGATGGAATTTTGGTCGACCCAATGAAAGTTGCGATTATCCTTGACTTTCCACCACCTACATTAGTCACACAACTCATATCAGTGTTAGGACACACAGGCTATTACAGAAAGTTCATTAGTGGGTATGCAAAGATAACTGTACCTATGGAGAAACTGTTGAAGAAAGATATGAAGTTTCAGTGGACAGAATCTTGTCAAGAAATTTTGGACAAGTTAAATAACAAGATGGCCATCGTGCCAACACTAGTATTTACCGACTGGAAAAAGCAGTTCCATGTCCATGTTGACGCATTGTTTGTCGTGCTCGACATAGTCTTGACACATTTAGGTGAGGGTGTGCTTGATCACCCTATTGCTTTTGCTAGCAGAAAACTGTCAACGACAGGGAAAAACTATACGATGATAGAGAGAGAAGGCCTTGCCATGGTTTATGCGTTGCAGAATTTTTGACGCTACTTGTTGGGTGGACATTTCAAAAACTACACTGGTCATTCGAAATTAAAATACCTGGTCAATAAGCCAGTGTTGGGAGGGAATATCTGTCGATGGCTTCTCCTGTTTCAAGAATTTGACTTTCATGTAATTGTTAAACCTAGTTTATTGGATGTGGGACTTGATCACTTGTCAAGGATAGAAAGTGGTGAAGAACCAACCAGTCTAGAGGGTAACTTTCCCGATTCACAATTGTTTGTGGTCACCATGATTGATGATCAAAATCAGGATTTTAACACTATCATCCACTTCCTGAGCATAGGATATGCACTTGAAAGATTCACCACTGCATAGAAGAAACATTTGGTTGTCAAGGACGCTGATTATACATTGATCACAGGACACCTATACAAGATGGGCCCCGATGAAATATTGTGATGATGTGTTTTCGACCACGAATGATAGTGGATAATGAGTGAAGCACATGCTGGTGTCATAGGAGGACACTAAGCTAGAAAGGCCACCGTGTGTAAGATATTTCAAGATGGCTTATGGTGACCAACCGTACATATGGATACCAATATATTTTGTCAACAATATGATGTTTTCCAGAGGACAGGAAAACCGTCATGAGACAACAAGATGCCACTAGCGCCATAGATAACCTTGCAATCATTTGATAAGTGGGACGTTGATTTTGTTGGACTAATCAATCTACCAGGGAAAAGGACTGGCACACTCTACATTATCAAAGAGAAAGACTACCTGACCAAATGGGAAAAAGCCGCACCTGTTAAATATTGTACCACTACGGTTGCGACAAAATTTTTATTTGAAAATGTGTTTACCAGATTCAACTTCCCAAAATTTATGCTAAGCAACCAAGTTACCCATTTTGTTAACAAAATGATTGACGATCTTACTACAGAGTTCCAAATTTAGCATAGGAAGATGATACCCTATCATCATCAGGAGAATGGAACGGTTGAAGCATTCAACAAGATTCGAGAGAAAGAATTAACCAAAGTATGCAATGCACACAGAGACGATTGGGATCCGAAATTTTTAGCTGTGCTTTTAGCGTATCAAATAACTTACAAGTGACTGACAGGGCACACTCCATTCAGAATGGTGTATGGACAAGAAGTTGTTGTGCTAGTGCCTAAGAATCGTTGCACTAACAGAAATGACCGACATAGGTTCTATCAAGCAGAGGCTGTCGCATCTTGTCCAAATGGAGGAAGAACGCTTCGTCGTAGGATTCCATCAAAACAGATAAAAGAAAAGTGAAAAATCCTGTCATGATCACCATATTAGAACTAAGAATTTAAAAGTTGGAGGACTTATTTTGTTGTATGACAACAAATTTTTTAAGAATCTAGAAAAACTGAAGACGCATTGGCTAGGGCCATATATGTTCGCACATATCACTGATGCAGGCGTAGTAAAATTACACAAGCTATATGGAATGTTGGTCGGAGGAATGATAAATGGAAGCTTCCTGAAACTTTACTATGATGGTTGTGGCACATAAAAGAGACAATTGAAAAAAAAATTAAAGAGAAAAGGAAATTGTTCTATCGCATGTGTTCAACCGAAGTATGCAAATCCTATAGTAAAGGCAGAGTGGACAACTAGACGTCATTAAAGGCCAAACACCTAAAAATATTTAGGCAGTTATGACAATGAGGTGTCATTAATTTGACAAGTCTGAGGAGAATGGAGACATTATTTTTGGTCCCATCTGTCATCCTCGCCATAACTTCCCTGACAGGTACAGATCAGAACTCAAGTACATGAGTTAATTTTAGAATGCATCAAATGGGAAGCCCATGTGATCGATAAGACGTTGATATAACATCGAATGATCGCATGAAGGATGAGCACATCCCTATAAATATGAGGCTTCATCTACAAGAATCCTTTTACCTACACATAGATAAATAGAGCTTGTAATTGTGAGAGCCAAAGCTGATGGTCATTTCCATTTCCAGTACCAGTGAGAAGTCCTATGTTACGAGAGAATCACCTTGCCTAATAGAAGAATAAATTATGTCATCGAAGGTAGAAAAATGAGAAGAAGAACCAGAAATGATGGTGCGACAAAACCCATAGATGGTTCATGCGGTCGGTTTGGCCCCTATTTCAGCCTCTGGTTTGGCCTCTACGTCGGCCCCAGTTCAGAATCCACTAGTTGATATACTAGTTATAGGTCTATGGACATTTGTGTCGAAGAGGGACATCCCAAATACATTAGAACCTTGGGTTAGGGTACCAAAGTTATCAAAGAAGAGTAAGGCCAATGAGGACATACCTATTGAGGACACACTATCTTCACCACCACGAAGAGATGCAAATTCCACTATAGAGGAGTGGAACCTTCTACCACCATATGTTCAGCCAAGGAGAGCATAGGTTCCTGAAGTGAATCTTTCAACGAAAGCGCACTCCTCCTTGGTCACATCCCAGATCCTTGTGGGAGTGCCACTGCTAATGAACATACTACCAAAACTGGTGAATTTACAATTTGAAGATACTGATATGAGGAAACAGGTGGACCTGGAGAGAAGTAACTACATGATCATGCTATCGGCCGTCCCTCCTAAGTCACAGTTGGTAGTTCCTGTTAAATTTGAGCATATAGATATGTAGACAAACACACAACTCACAAAGAAGATCTCACAATTTACTCAGCCATTGAATAATGAAACAGTGCAAAAGGCTTGCAGCT
>LPNX010383407.1:132830-148403 GCA_001517045.1 Pseudotsuga menziesii
CCAATGCAATGGGATCAAGGTATAGAAAGCACGAGCCTACTTAACTTACTGCTCATGCCACACTTTGGCCGAAGCAAGAAGGAGAGCACATATGTGGAACAGCTCATGGTCTACTTCCATGGAGGGTATTTATGGCTCGACAAACCATATTCCATCAATATTGAGCTCATTTCATTGATAACGGGTCTCCCACATCAAGGACATGACCCTACGCCATATTTGCATGCAAGCGAGGATACAACAGAGATAAAGGAGAAGTATGAACTCCATGACATGAATAGAGGATTCCTCATTTCCTCTATAACTGACAACACAGTGAGCTTCGCTGCAAATATTCTATCTTGCAAGCTGTTGCACAAGATGCGGCCCACTGAGTGCACTACCAGAATGGTGGAACTTGCGGAACAGTGTGCAGAAGGAGTGATGTTCAATTTGTCGCAATATCTATTTAATGAGCTACTAGAGGATGTCGAGTAGGCATAGGAGGAGATTAAAGAAAAATTCCACTACTCCCAGTTGTTCATTTTAATTTCTTTTTTTGTTGGTCATACCCACCTGACTACCATCTGCTGGATGTCTCGGTACTTTTCCATGGCACAAAGTATCATAATCTATGGGAGGATAAGGAATACAAGATATGACATATATATAATAACATAGATTTTTTTCTACATGCAGAGGCACTGCAAGAATTCATAAAACACCACTAGAGACTGTGGGATGCAACAATCCAAAAATATTCATCTTTCATAAACTTCCAGGTCGGTGTCTATAATATTGTTCTATAGCCATGGAAGGATCCCGCAAAGTAGGCGTAGCCGATGCCTTTTATGATCACTGACTCAGATGTGGAAGCAACCATCCAGGATTAGCCTAAGGAATGTCGTATCTTGGTCAACATGCAAATGGAACAAGGAAATAACCAAGGAAATGACCAAGGAAATGGTTAAGGCAATGGAAAAAATGATGAACAAGGGAATGAGGGGGGTGACGCATAGGGAAATCATTTGTAGGAGGAAGGAAAAAATGATGATGACAGTGAGCACCAATATAATGAAGATGATGTAGAAGACACACCCACTAATGAGGATGTGCAGAATATCTAAAGAGAATAGGAGAAGGACCAGCCTTAGCCACAGCACAAGAAGAAAAAGGAGGACAAAATGGATAACACGATCAACTTAGACGAGAAGGACATGAGGCTGCTGTCCGACGAAATCGTAGATGTTGAAAAGTCCAGTCTTAAAGGAATAGGTAAGAAGTAGTTGCAGATGACCAAAAAATTGGTGGATTGTATCAATACTCTCACTGAGGCCATCAATGAAGTGCGACACATAGTCAAAGTCGATAACACATATTTGAAGCCGATACTTATGATGCCAATCCTAATGACGCATTAGTAACACCATTTCTATTGTCGTCGGTGAAGATACAAGTCCAATCGCAAGCAAATAGGGACACGAGAGTCTGATGATGTTGTCCATGAGTTTGGGACACTTTCTCTATATTTCTCAAAACTCACATTTGCCTAGGTCTATTCCATTCAGCATGTGATCACGAGTTAAATCGGGATTTGGGAGAAATATCTTGCGTACCAAGCTACAAAGCAAGTAAGGAAGGGGAAAATTCATAAGGCCCTCCTTCATGAAAAATAGCAAGATATTGAAGTGCCTAAAAAAAGTAAGATTGCACTAGATGAAGCCATCAAAGACATCATCACAGAGTTCCCTATCGTAGAGTTCCCTTTGGAAGAAGGCCAGGAAGATGCAGATACTACCGCAAAGGTATAATGAATGTCTAGGATTGCTACAAACCGAAGGAAACAGGTCAAAGATCTTAAGGCACTGCATATACCAAGAACACCTCCTGAGGTGCTAGAAGAACACAGGAAAACAACATCTGAGGCTGTTAAGCGAATCAAGCAAGGAGAAAAACTCTTCACTGAAGCAGTTGAAGCCATATCTACGACATGAGAAAAACTCTTCACTGAATCAGATGAATCCATGGAGAAAATCAAGGAATATGCATGCCAAATGGATCTAAAGATAAGAGCAGTTAAGGCAGACATGAAGAACTTGTCGATCAAAGAGAATATTGCAAAGGTCACTGAGCTGAAGCATCTACAATAGGAAGTAAAAATTCTCTACGACAAGGAGAAGAAAATAAATGAGGAAGTCATGGAAAAATGGATAGAGGCCAAAAGAGTTACGGGGATTATTCAGCCTATGCAGCAGAAGCTCTATCTTATCACTCAGTCACTGGAAGAAGTACTTTCAGAACATATCAGTTCCGACTGTGTAGAACAATTGGCCAAGCAGGCAGAGGAAAGAATTTTGAAGGAATTTTGGGACAAGGTTGGTCCCATGGTGAAGCCTGTTCTAGAGACATAAGTTTTCTTAGGGGCTCGAGATGAGCCACATGTGAGTGTTGGGGGCATGTTGGGCTAGGAAAGAGCATAAGGAGGAAACTGAAGCACCATTGCAAGAGGAAAAGCATGCACAACGGAAGAAATGGAAGCACAGAACAAAGAAATCAGTGACAAGGAATGGTGTGATGAGGAAAAGTGCAACCAGATTCGGTGGAATATTGGAAGTTAGAAGACTCAAAGATGAAAGGCAACAGGTCAAGGAGGACTACAGGTGCTTGAGTTGGAGGAAGACTAAAGGACAATTTTTGTGACTAGTTATGGCTTGTAATTAATGTAATGTAGGACATTTGGTGGCCAGTATGGCCTTTCATTAATGTATGAAAGACATTTTGTGGCTACATATGACTATAATAACTAAGCTATAGTCATTTGACCCTGTTACAGAGAGAAACTTCTATGGCTTGGGGCATACCACAATAGACAGCTTCACACCAAAAATCAATCTTTCCCAATATTCAAGAGAAATCAAACATCTAACACTAAGGGATATCGAATCATACCTTGTTCCAGAAGGTTGAAGTAGATCCCTGTTGTTAACACCCAAAAAAGGTTCAATACCTCATCTACCCCATCACATGGCTCATTTGTCCATTTTCATACCATATTTCCATCAAAAACCCATAAAACCATCTGAAAAGCCTCCAAAAGGCTTAAAATGCCTCCAAAAGGCCATAAAACCCTCTTTTCCTCCAAAAAATATCCAAAATTCCTCCAAAAAGAAAAAATATTCAAAAAGGAAGAAAAAATATGAAATAATAAGGAAAATGAGGAAAAAACCCTAAATAGCTGAAACCCTAACCCTAAAACCGCATGGTTTCCAACTATAAATAAGGGGTAGAGATACCTTATTTCATATCCACAATCATAAGTATCCTACCTCTGCCAAAATTGCTCTTGAAATCCCAGCTCACCATTGAGCTGCTTTCACCGTGAGAGCCCCTTTTGGCCCATTTCCACCATTGGAGAAAGATAAGAAGCAGCTTGAAGCTCGGAGCCACCGACTCGGATCACCGCAAAGGGCTTCACCAACCTTCACATTGGAGGTTAGATTAATACAAAATCATTATTTAGTTTCACTGTTTTTTGCTTCATGAACATGTTTAGATTTAGTTTTCTATTTCAGTTATAGCTTTTAATTCACATATCATTGAACTGCTACTAAGGAATCCATTGTCCTTAGTAGGTACTCATTCGTACAAGCTAGGGGTAAAACCCTAGCAACAGTTTTGGAGACTCCGCTGGCTTTTTAATTTATTTTATTTTCCGTTTTTGTCCTTTCGGCTGTCATTTTCGGCCGCCGTAAAACGTCGTTTTTTCCTTCACAGTCGCGTTCCGACCGTGTCTTTCCAGTCCTTAGCTGCGACCCGACCGCGCCTTTCCAGCTCTTAGCTACGACTCAGCCGCGTATTTTTCCCTGTTATCTGCGCTCCGACCGCGCCTGTTAGCTATTTTACCCGCGACCCGACCGCACCTATTTTCTTCAAACCCGCGGTCCGCCCGCGTCTGCCTTGTAGAAACCCGCGACCTGACCGCACCTGTTTTCTTCAAACCCGCGGTCTGCCCGTGTCTGCCTTCCAGAAACCCGCGATCCGACCGCACCTATTTACTTCAAACCCGCGGTCCGCCCGCTTGATTCCGTCAGAAACCTGCGAGTTAGCCGCGATTGTTTTCTTCAAACCCACGGTCCGACCGCGCGACTTCGCCCCAGACCCGCGATCTGGATTTTTTGCACTTGTTTTGCTTTTTGAACCCAGCCCCTTTGCTGCCATATTTTCTGCACCTGCATAGCCACCTGTTCTACCTGCAGCCCTACAATGTTTTTTACAACCGCATCTTTGTCACCCTTTACAGAATTTTGTAAAAATTTTAGCATTGTTTATTCAGATAATCTTGCATGGTAAAAAATTTTAATTCAGTATTATTGATATTTACGAAGTTTCCCTGGCACTTCTTTTCTGGGTTCATAACCTCACCAGCACACAATCTATCACCTAATTCAAGTGAGACTTAAAAACTACTTAACTCAACCAACATTTTAACCCCACTTGGGGAACACAAAATAATTTTTGTAGTTAGGTAGGATCGGGGGGATAGGCTTCCAATAACACCCCTCGGTTATTTACACTTGAGACATAGTTGTTGTCCATTAGGGAACCAAAATCCCTTAGTATTTTTTGACACGGTCACAACCGGTTTATCAGAGGGCCTCTCCCTTAGGAGGGTTGAATTCGTGAGATTGGTTCCGGAAGTCTGAGTGGAATACCGAACTCCATTCAGTAACTGAAGGGCTACCTTTCGCAGTTCTCGGGATATCCCTGTATAGGGGTATTGCGGTTAAAGGACCAAGCGGCAGATTTACCTTTCTGGACGTGTCATGAACGGGATATCTTAGTTGCCATTCTTCAAGGATTTGACTACCCGGTGTCCCTCCCGGTAGGGGGATACCTTAGCCACTTGGCTTCCCTATTCATATTGTCTAACTTGGATTTCATCACCTTGCAGAGGATATGTCTAGTTAAGTCATAATACTTTTAGTTAGGTGTTTGCATGCTCCCTTACCTCCTTTTGGTCTAGTGAGTCCACCATTTTTTATTTTATAGGAAACCTGCTTTTTTGGTATTCTGACCATTTCTGTTGATACTCCGCCTATTGTAGCACGCAGTTACAGTGGGTGTTTTGAGTTGTTGTTGGCCTGAGCACCCCATTTTTTGAGCTCTCCTTTTGCACACTCGGTTGCATTAGAGTTTTTGAGCCGTTTTCTACCTACCTCAACCCACACAGATTTGACACCATTTGTCACCATTGAGTCCCCGAGACATTCTCGGTGCCTCAGAGGTGAGCCCCCATAGCACGGTTCACTTGACACCACCCGTCATCGACACAGATCTCGAGCCTTGTCACTTGACTCCACTCGTCAGCGACATAGGACTCCGTCACTAGATACTGACGCCCCTTATTTTACCTCTGATTCTGAGCCAGAGTCTGAGAACCCCCTTTACACTGCCCCTACTAGCCCCATGGCTGGCATGACTCCCACTCCCATCTTGGTAGGGACCATTGGTGGCACATCCACTACGATACCAGTGACCACACCTACTTTGGGTATGCCCTCCACGGGGGCCCCCTTTACTGTTCCCCTCACAGTACCAATTCCCGCAGCGGGAATACCTATCCCCACTCCATTAGTGACTCATACCACCCATGGTGGTGTAGGTCCGTCCTATACCACCTTAGTTCCCCCACTTGGGGGCAACATCCCTCATATTACCCCTCCACTTGGGGGCATTGGCCCCAAATTGGTCCAACCCACTACCGTGTCACACCCTTCGTCCAGTTTGCCATTCATGGCTAGACTCAACCTGCCTGATCTAGCCAGATTAACCAATGACCCCATCTGACACAACCCTGCGTGGCCTCACATGCCCACCAAGCTCCCCTCCGACATCCCTAAGTTCGAGGGTAAGGCAGGTGAAGACCCGTAAAACCATATCATGTCTTTCCATCTATGGTGTTCCTCCAACTCCATAGTAGACGACTCTATTCGCCTCCGTTTATTACAGCGCACTTTCACTGGCTCTACTGCCAAGTGGTATATCGAACAACCCCACGGAACCCATGCCACCTTTACTTCCCTGGCCTCGACCTACCTCCAGTTCTTCCAGTTACCTGTCCGCTGTGACGCAAGCGTCGAAATCCTACTATCATGCAGATAGAACACGGCTACCCACATCACGGACCACATTCATGAATGGTGTCGACGCCATAGCCTATGCAAAATCAAGTTAGATGACCGGATCTTCCTAGATTGGTTCCTTAAATCCCTCCTTGCTATCATTGCTAAGGATGTTGCATATGAAAGACCCCTTTCTGAGGAAGAGGCTATCCTTAAATCCCAACAGTTTGATCTCATTTACGCCCATTCGGGTTACCTTTATACCATCATACCTGACGCCCCTCGCGACAATTCCTCCCAGCACGATGCGCCGGGGGCATCCCATGCTGCCGACGGCATCATTGGCGGTGTCTCTTCGCAGCCTCAGCCATTTTCCATAGCCCATCCTACCGCAGGCCACCACACAGTCTGTAGCAACTAACCAGTATGCTCCCATGACACATCACCACCACACCCATGGACCCTCATGTCCACCTCAGTGTTTCGGTAATATGACTCCCGCTTACGCCCCTCCGGTCGCACCTCAGCCCTACGATCACTAGCAGGCTGCACCAGCTCCTGCGCCGTCACAATCCCAACCTCATTATTACCCACCGCAGGAAGCCCATGCGGCAAACCCACAACCCACTCCACATTAGTATCCACAACCCCCTCAGGTTGCTGCCCCTGCGCAGCCTCCACCTACATATCATCCACCGCATCCTGCTCCAGCCCCTGCGCAACCTCAGAATCCACCTACTATCCAAGGGCAAGTTTACGCTCAACAAAACCCGCAGCAAAACCAGAACAACCAATGCAACCAGGGCCAACAAAACCACGGCAGAGGCCAAAATCGTGGGAACAACCAACCGACCGAGCAAGCTGGTCAACACCCTAATCCCCCCGCTAGTAATAATGCGTCCCCTGCTAACCAAAACCCTGATCGCCCGCCCAAGCAGGCTAAAAACCCCAATTTGCGAACCAACTACCCTTGTTCTGTTTGCGGGGTCTATGGCCACTACACACATTTTTGTCCACATATGGAGCAGGTTCAGCAACTTTGGGCTGCTGAGGTACAACGCCTAGGGCAGGCAGCTCCTCAAGCACCACCCAACCCGCCACCACCTCAGCAGCCACCTTTGGTCTTGCAAAACCCCTTACCAACCCAAGGCATAGTGAATACTGAACCGTTGCCTCCCCCTCAAGCTACCGCACCACCCCAACAAATCACTTATGCTGCTCCTGATCAACCCATTTTTGACTCAGGGACCCACCATTTGTTGATGATGTCCTCCGATGAGGTCAACCTCCAAACTCGGAGAAACCAATACGGCTCCACCCCTGAAGCTCCCCCCGCCGATAAACCCACTAACGCTCATCCCACTGATCAGGCATTATGTATACCTCCACCTCCACTAGAAGGTGCCCCCAAAGCACCTCGTTTCCCACTTCGTCGTATCAACAACAACCCCAATATGTGGGCTGCGTCAAACTACAACATTGTCGATGACTTAGCCCAATCCCCCGCAGCCATGTCTACGTTAGAAGTCTTAAAAAACTGCCCTTCGCAGCGCAAGACTTTACTCTCAGCCATTGGGGCTATCGATCCAAATGATTCGCAGTTAATGATATTTGATTTAGACCAATCTGAACCCCGCCTGCCTTCCACTTTGGCATTCCACGTTTTTGTTTCCATTCGGAATTTTGTCTTCCATCAATGCATTATTGATGAAGGTGCCTCTACATGTGTCATGCCCATCTCCATCTGGAAGAAAATGGGATCCCCCCCTCTCCAGCAGTCCTCTACTGCGTTACGAGCCTATGATGGCCGTTCAGCTCAACCACATGGCCTATTAACT
Organism: Pseudotsuga menziesii; assembly: GCA_001517045.1. Classification (NCBI taxonomy): domain Eukaryota; kingdom Viridiplantae; phylum Streptophyta; class Pinopsida; order Pinales; family Pinaceae; genus Pseudotsuga; species Pseudotsuga menziesii. The sequence continues at coordinate 140,770 of LPNX010383407.1, forward strand.
AACGTCCCCGTCTAGCTAGCCGAAAAACTCGTTCACATAAACATCGAGGTTATCAATGCACAGCTTGATTACAACCTTTTACTTGGCCGCAGATACATGTATGCCATGCGGGCAGTTGCTTCTACTGTTTTTCATACCATGATGTTCCCCCATGAGGGACGTGTGGTCAAGGTTGACCAACTCACTTACCATGATCCCAATGCCCCCGCGGCACCCGAAAATGTTCTCCCCATGGTTGAATAACCTATTTCGAGTGCCACCACCTCATTCGTTTCTTCTATGGGACCCGGAGTTTACTCCGACGCACCAATGACCTCGACCTTCCCATCTATTCCACCCCCGTCACCTGCCATGGTTGAACCATCTGTTTCGAATGTCACCACCTCATTTTTTCCTCAGACGCACCAATGTCCTCGACCTTCGAACCTATTCCACCCCCGTCACCTGCCGCTGAAGTGTCCGACCTATGTACCCTGTCCCATAGCACGCGAACTCCTACCAATCAACCGCCCTTGTTTCCTCAACCCCCTTTGGTACCTAGTCACATCGGTGCTACACCCATCCATACCATTCCTTTCCTCTTCCTTCCCTCAGGAGTAGTTAGCACCCCGGTCATGGCCACCCTCAGCCTTCCTGGGTTAACCTTAGGATTACCTGTTTGGTATCTTTCGCCCCCCATTCGTCCATCGACACCAGATATCATCCTGCAACCGGTGCAACCCATTGTCACTACTAGTCAACCACCTCCCGGTGTCGCTACCCCGTCAGCCTCCGCGAAACCCCCCCCTCTTCTTCCCAAACCCACTGGGGGAAGAGGCCCCCAACCTTACACTACTGTCCCACCTCCTAAGACAGTAAAAAACCCCCCTGTGTTTTGTGCTCCTCCCAAATGCGCGCTGTGCGATGAGTTGGGCCATGCGACTCACCTATGTCCTCAATTACCGGTATTACAGGAATACATGAAAATGCTTGACGACGACCCCACAATCCCAGTTGTCCATCTAGAATCAACCCCTAAGCCTCGAGACAAATCCCTGCGCACTAACCACTCCTGTGCCTTATGCGGTGTCTACGGGCATTACTCACATCACTGTCCCGATATCCTCGAGTACAGAATCGCTCTCTTTGAAATGAACAATCTATATCTTGAGACGACACCACCCACCATTGTGGAAATCCATTCCCCGGTCTCTTCCCCTTCCGGAGAGGTCAATACCACTCTTTTTGAGATGAACAATCTGGATCTTGAGATAGCACCACCCAACATTGTGGAGATCCACCCCCCAGAATCTTCCTCTTTCGAAGAGGTTAATACCATTTATATGATCTCGTTCACCACCACTCCTTCCTCAACTGATTTGATGACACAAATTTTCCGTACGGATGAGGAGATTCTCGAGGCTCTCACTGCCCCGGATTATCCATGGGATGACATGCACCATCGTTCCTACTTCCTCCCGGATCAATCTTCCTCTACCACTGCTACCTAATTTGCAGTAGAATCCAAAGACTTCCTTCCCACAAGGTCAACTGGTTCAAAGACCCTATTCCTACTCCTGACGCCTTCGAAGAGGGTAACATGGCCAACATCTCACCTGTCATCCAAATTGATATCGCTGCCCCCGGAGGCACCCCCGAACTCATCACTTTAGGAGCATCTTGCACTGCGCAGGAAGTTGAGGAATACAAAACACTCTTCAAAGAATTCTGTGATGTCTTTTCCTGGTCCTATACCGAAATGCCTGGTCTTGATCCTGCCATTATAGAGCACCACATTGACACATGGCCTGATGTACCCCCCGTTCGTCAGAAACAGCGTCCCATTCATCCCTCAAAACTCCCAGCTGTCAAAGCAAAGATTGAGAAGCTTCGCACGGTAGGATTCATTTATCCTATTGCCTATACCACTTGGGTTTCCAACCCTGTTCCTGTCAACAAGAAACAAGGCACCATTAGGGTATGCACTGACTTCCGAGACTTAAACCGCGCATGTCCCAAAGACAATTTCCCTACGCCATTTATCGACTAGCTCATTGATGCGTGTGCGGGACATGAAATCCTCTCGTTCATGGACGGCTTTTCCGGATACAATCAGATCCAAATCCGTAAAGAAGACCAGTACAAAACCGCTTTCACTACCCCATGGGGAACCTTTGCCTATCGCGTCATGCCTTTCGGCCTAAAAAATGCTGGTGCCACATTCCAATGGGCCATGACCTATTGATTTCATGATTTGGTCCATATCCTCCTCGTCTACCTTGATGACCTTACAGCTCGTTCCCGAAAACGATCAGACCACCTTGATGACCTTCGGCAAGTTTTTCTGCGTTGTCGCAAATATCAGATCCGCTTGAACCCACACAAGTGCGTCTTTTGCGTTCCGGCCGGCCTATTGTTAGGTTTCATTATTTACTAGAAAGGAATTACTGTTGATCCCCTGAAAGTCCAAGCCATCTTAGACCTTCCCTCTCCTCGAACGCTCTGGCAACTCCAAATTTTGCAAGGGCGATCCAATTTTCTTCGACGCTTCGTTCCTGATTATGCCACAACCGTTCACGGTTTCTTGTGCCTGCTCCATACCCACATCCCCTTTGTCTGGGATGAGCAAGCCGAAGCTGCATTCAAAGACCTCAAGAAAGATCTCACACAAGCCCCCTTGATCTCCCCTCCGGATTTCTCTCAAGACTTCATCCTCTACGCCTCGGCATCCGAGCATGCTGTATCCGGAGTATTGGTTCAAGAAGATACCTCACGCCAAGAGCATGTCATTTACTATGTCAGCCAGACCTTGTCCGGCCCACCCCTACGTTACCCACATGAGGAGAGACTAGCCCTAGCAGTGGTCTTCTCCGTCCAAAAATTGCGACACTACATTTTACTTAGTCATACCACAGTCATCGCCGATTCTAACCCCATGGTATATCTCTTAAACTGGCAGCTCCTGCAAGGTCGTGTGGCTAAATGGGTCATTATCCTCCAGGAATATGACCTCACATTCCGAACACCTAAGAGCACTAAAGCCCTTGCGCTTGCCCAGCTCATCACTGATCTCCCATCCTTTCTCCCGGCCCCACCTATCTCCGAGGAGTTACCCGATAATCACTTGTTCACTATCTCATCCGATGACCCATGGTACGGTGATATCTTGTTATATCTGCGCACGCAAAAGTTCCAACCCACCGTCACTCGTAATGAGGGTCGTCGTATCCGTCACCAGGCCTCTCGCTATCTCCTCCTAGGAGATGTCCTTTACCGATGAGGAGTCGACACAATTCTTCGTCGTTGCCTCACACACGAAGAAGCTGAACAGGTCCTTAATGATTGTCATAGCGGTGCCTGCGGCGGCCATTTCTCAGGGATGGCCACTACCTAAAAGGTTGTCCGCGCCGGATACTTCTGGCCCACACTTTTCATCGACTGCATCACTGCGGTCAAGCATTGCCATAACTGCCAACTTTTCGCCCCCAAGGCCCGGACACCACCTGCTCCGTTACACCCAGTCGTCACCATCGGTCCCTTTTGTAAGTGGGCCATCGACTTCATGGAGTGTAGACCCCCATCTGCGAACGGCCATAAGCACATCATTGTTGCCGTCGATTACTTCACCAAATGGGCGGAAGCCATGCCCACCTTCAACTGTACCGCTAACATTGCTGCCCGTTTCTTTTTCAACCATGTTATCACTCGATTCGGGGTCCCCAAACAGTTGGTCTCAGACCATGGATCACACTTTGAAGATTCAGTTTGGCGCGAATTATCTACCTTCCTCAAGTTCCAACACCATTTTTCCTCGGCTTACTACCCTCAAGGGAACGGTCAAGTCGAAGCTGTTAACAAAGTACTTAAAACCATACTCCAACGCACTGTTGATCGCCATAAGTCCAATTAGCACCATATGCTATTCCCTACCTTATGGGCTTACCGTACCTCCACCAAGACCGCCACTGGTTTTACCCCGTTTCATTTAGTTCACTTTGTAGAGTCTTTCCTCCCCATCGAGTGTCAGATACCTGCCTTACACATCACCGTTGAGCTTCTCCCTGAGACCTCCCCCCTTGAGCAACGTTTGCTATCCCTCGAACAAGCCGATGAAGATTGTCGTGCCACTCTCCAGAACATAGAAGCTGCCAAAAACCGCTCCAAAGCCCACTATGACAAACATGTTCACCCTCGAATTTTCCATGAAGGGGACCTCGTCCTCGCCTACGACCAAGCCCATGACAAAACCAGTAAAGGAAAGTTTGAGTCCATGTGGCAAGGCCCTTACATCGTTCAAACTTGCCTCGACAAGGGGGCATACATTTTAGCCGACTCTGAAGGCCACCCTTTATGCAATCCCCACAATGGGTTGTATCTTAAACATTTTTACCCATAACTGAAACCGTGACCTCATTGGTCGCATTGTATAGTTTGCTCCCTTTTTTGTTTTTTACCATCTTTACCATCATCTCACATTCATCGTTTTTTGCATGCCCACAGATGGACCATCTTCCACCTCGTTACATTGGCTTCGCTGATGGGGCAAGCTGCTGGTCTCCCAACCTGGCTTCTGCAGCATGGGTCTTATATTCCCCTTCCAACAAACTGATTCACCTTGACGGAACATGTATAGGCGCTGCTACCAATAACCAGGTGGAGCATGATGCTGTGACCGGTCTCCTGACTGCTGCCCTCCAGACGGGCATATGTCACCTTCATGTGTTCTTGGACTCCCAGCTACTTGTCTCCCAGATCAACAACTACTACCAGGTGCGTGATCCTTGCCTATTTAGAAAATTCCTGCGTACAAAACAACTTAGCCGACAGTTTGAATCCATCACATTCACACATGTCCCAAGAGCTCAAAATAGTGTCACAGATCAAATGGCCAATAACATCCTAGATTGGCATATCAATCACACCATATAAACATCTCCATCATACATCATAGCATCTCATCCAACTATATAAAAAACCAAAAATACTGCATTGCATAAACATTTGCATCCATAGGGGCATCCACGTGCCTAATCATAAATCATGTCACATCACATCAAACACACAAGGGGCATCCACGTGCCCAACATCCTAGACTACTTGCATCCACGTGCAATACAAACATACAACACTTCATCAAGCGCATCCACGTGCGTACAAATGAAACAACATCATACAAAAGTGCATCCATGTGCATAAATATATACATATCAAAAAATACATGATACAGAGCTATACATGCCCTGAGTACCCCTGTACTCAGCTCTACAAAAAATGTATATACATCCCAAAAAGCCTCATAAGGTACAGGCCGTAGCTACAAAAAATCGAGGGGAGTCCCCTAGTCTCCCTAATGAGAGTCATACCCCACATCACTGTCAGTATCCGCAGCCTCTGAATCCTCCCCTCGCTCCTCCTCCGGCGCGTCCACATCCCGTCTGGGCCCCTGGGCCCGTGCCCTATCCGCCAATAGGGCCACCCAAATCACGATCGATCTAAAATCTCGAGGTGCCCCCAAGCAATCCTGGACCACAGTCGGATCCAGGTCCCTCCATCCCGCGTCAGTCACTCCCACGAGCAACTGATCTAACAGCACCCGTACAGACTCCAGTGTCCTCTCGGCATTTGGACGACGCACCTCCCCCCGCCCAAGCAAAGCTAGAATGGCCACAGTCCCTCTGTGCGCCACATGTCCTGGTGGTGGCCTCGGGCCCACATCTGCAAAACACCATTTTGTCAGTTACCATATATCAACAATATATCATATACATAAAAATAGACAAAGCAAACAAACCATACATACCGTCTGGCCCCCATGCCTGTCCGGGTGGCTGTGGAGCATCCGAATCTCCTGTAAAGTCCATATCCCTGTATGGATAGTCCTCCAGCGTCAGTGGCAGCTGGAGCCACTGCAAATACAGCTCCTGTGTGAAGTATCACCCTTTGTCCCCGCCACCACGGCGACGCATCATCTCTCCCCACCGCACCATCCGAGGTTCCCTCAAGCCTCCCGCTCTGACCGGCACCCGCGGCCGCAGTGTGGGGACCCTCTCCATGAAGAAGGCACACAAAAATGAACCACAAAAAAATCCCTTACCAGATTCCTTCGCCGCGGTCAGCTGTCGCTGCACGCAGGTCAGGAACATCTGGCCCCATGAAAAATAGGTCCCGGCCAGTACACGCTCCACGAGCTGCATCTGACCCCCTGACACCTTCTCAGGTGAATGAGACCCCAAAATACGAACCACACATGCCGCCATAGATTGGACTGCTGGCTCCCATAGATCCCTCATCAAGAGTGCATTCCGATGCACCCGAGCCTTCGGTCGACAGAACCGCTCCACCATACCATCCATATCCAAGTCCGCAGATACCCGTGGTTGAGTATCGGCTACCCTCCCCAGGTAGGGCAACCCCGTCAAGAAATAAACATCAGTAAGGGTGAGGTCCACCCTCTCTCCCTGTACCCGAAATTCCAGTGAGTCTGGCTCCCAAAATACGACCAACCTGTTCAGCAACAATCCTGCTGATCGCATCATAGGAACCTCTGCGAACTTCAATAGTCCGAAGAGTCCTAACAGTGACCGTACCCGACGATCCTCTCAAACCACTGTCACTATCTCGTCTGGGACCTCCCGTTCCCTCCATAGCACCTGCGGCATCCTGTCAATCACACAACGAAGTTTCATCAGACTCACCTCAAACTAATAAACCTTCCCTTTCATCCCAAAAAACTGGAACAGCTCGGCTCCCGGCCGCGGCTGTCTGGCCTACAGCCGCGGTCTCCAGCCGCGGCTGTTTGGCCTACAGCCGCGGTCTCCGGCCGCGGCTGTCAGGCCTACAACTGTGGTCCTCGGCCGTGGCTGTCAGGCCTACAGCCGCGGTCTGCGGACGCGGTTGTCAGGCCGGAACTCGCGGTCCAAGACCGCGGCTGTCCCGGTCTAAACCCGCGGTCTCAGACTGCGGTTTCGCCCCCCTAACCTGCGGTCCACCCACGTGGACCGTACAAATCATCCCCTGGGACCCACTACCCCCTTCCCAAACCCAAAAATAATGTGGGTATAAGTTTAACAGAATACCTGTATCTCCCGACTCCGCAATCGACTGGTCAAATCGTCCAGAAATGACAAATCAGCTCTGGTCCACTACGATCACGAGTCAACATCCACTAGTCAAATGACACATGTCATGTTAGGCCCACATACTATTTGTAGTCCGTCGACTTTTCTCTTGTTTGGCCATTCTGAACCCAGACGACGTCCGTTTTCAGAACCATTTACACCATTGGAATCAGCACAACGAAACCATCACAATGGTCACCTCATTGCATTATTTTTGCTACACCATGTTTTGTCCATTTTTTCGATACCAATAGTCACCTCGGTTTGCGCGCCACTTCGGCCGCTCCCCGTTTTTTACACTTTTTATATCACCGGATTCATTTTTCCGAGCTCATGATTATGCTTGAGATCATTTCTCGCTCTCACTTGGTACAATTTCCACATTGCGTCTCTACACCTTGTCGCATCGATTTGCACGCCACATCGACCGTTATCGGATTGTTTCACACTTTTTACATGAGCCATCCACTCCTATCATACTGCAAATGTTTCGTTATTTTGCCACCATTCATTCACCCCGCAAGGAGGCCCACCAGT
>LPNX010383407.1:148455-184406 GCA_001517045.1 Pseudotsuga menziesii
ATAAATGCTCCCTAATTGAACACTTCCTCCTTGCCTGGCCATTCTTTCAGAGTCTTCTTATTTGCTTTCAGACTCCTTAAAATTGAAAGCAACCACGAGCATGAACTGTCATGGGCTCGTAAAATCCACATGATAATACCATTCCATCAAGTCAGAGTCTTCTTATTTTCTTTCAGACTCCTTAAAATTGAAAGCAACCACAAGCATGAACTGTCATGGGCTCATAAAATCCACATGACAGTACCATTCCATCATTTCAGAGTCTTCTTATTTGCTTTCAGACTCCTTAAAATTGAAAGCAACCACGAGCATGAACTGTCATGGGCTCATAAAATCCACATGACAGTACCATTTTATATCCACACTTCTTCTAGTTCCATAACCCATGAATAAGTCCCCCCGCGCCTCTTGGTGCTATGATCGATCCTCTCGGCAGCACCCCCAATCAGGTCACCTTTGTTCAGAGTATTCTGCAATCTCCTACCATTTTACCACAGCTTGAGTCTCCCTCATCCCATTCACCCTCAGATCCTATACCGCTATGATCCCTTTTCACCAGTCACTCTCATATGCTGCCCGATCATCCCCACCATCATACTCTGAACAAATGAAGTTTGAGTCCACCCACTCTACTTGCCAAGTTATTCCCTCCAGTTTATCACTCCTACCATCAGTACTATCACAGTTCGGTTTTTTACCTCGTGCTCCTGTCAAGGAAACATCATTGCCTTGATAGTTGCAGGTCTCCCTCTATCGACAACAGCCCCTCTATTCCAGAGGATAGACCCAGAGGCCCCTGCGCCTTGGACCCATCACCATCTGTGATGAGTGCCTATGGACCATTTTGGGAGAAGTCATCATTGCCTCCCTGAATAGTTGTTTCTCACATGCTCGACTTCAGCACCTTTATCGCATCGTTGAGAATCGCGCAGGAAGTGTATCCTTTCCATTACGTGTCGAAGACCCCGGATTTCCCCCGACTCTAGCACATTGGTGAGTCACTTTGGAACGCCTAGTGATATGTTCCCATGGATGTCCGGGCTGCGTTGGAGATTGTATTCGGAAGCCGTCCAGTTCTATGCTTCCTTGAGTACCCAGTTCAGTTCCAGATCAGTGTACCATTGCAAGTATGACCGTTGTCACTTCAATCCAGCAGCTCATCAGTTCCTTTGGAACCGCATTCAGTAGCACTGCTGTCATTCCAATGCATCAGTTGTTCAGCTCAGACATGGTCAGCCCAGCAGTATGTCCCAGATTTGTGTCCCCTTTGGACACTTATGGTATCCTACACGACCCTCTTTTTGGGCCTCACAGTTATTTTTATGTATCTTAATACGAGCATGGGAATGCCCGCCTCATCCATATGATCAGATGATTCCTCATCCATTATTGAGGTTATGTACTTTTCATTCCTTGCAGTTGGTTCGAGATCGTTGTTCTGGGCTTCAGTTGGTTTCTTCTCTTCTCCACACCCCAGCAAAAAATGAATATGACTCATGATGTCCATCGGCCATACGATGAGCTCCTACCCTCGCACATCAGGGGGCAATCTGTTAACACCCAAAAAAGGTTCAATTCCTCATCTACCCCATCACATGGCTCATTTGTCCATTTTCATACCATATTTCCATCAAAAACCCATAAAACCATCTGAAAAGCCTCCAAAAGGCTTAAAATGCCTCCAAAAGGCCATAAAACCCTCTTTTCCTCCAAAAAATATCCAAAATTCCTCCAAAAAGAAAAAATATTCAAAAAGGAAGAAAAAATATGAAATAATAAGGAAAATGAGGAAAAAACCCTAAATAGCTGAAACCCTAACCCTAAAACTGCATGGTTTCCAACTATAAATAAGGGGTAGAGATCCCTTATTTGATATCCACAATCACAAGTATCCTGCCTCTGCCAAAATTGCTCTTGAAATCCCAGCTCACCATTGAGCTGCTTTCACCGTGAGAGCCCCTTTTGGCCCATTTCCACCATTGGAGAAAGATAAGAAGCAGCTTGAAGCTCGGAGCCACCGACTCGGATCACTGCAAAGGGCTTCACCAACCTTCACATTGGAGGTCAGATTAATACAAAATCATTATTTACTTTCACTGTTTTTTGCTTCATGAACATGTTTAGATTTAGTTTTCTATTTCAGTTATAGCTTTTAATTCACATATCATTGAACTACTACTAAGGAATCCATTGTCCTTAGTAGGTACTCATTCGTACAAGCTAGGGGTAAAACCCTAGCAACACCTGTTGAGATTTTCCAATTCATGCCTGCATTAGCAATTCTCTCTCAATAATAGCAAACAAGACAGGCATTCTCTATAATAATTTGTTAGACCTACTCTAGCATATATATTCAACAATGCATAAGAAATCAAATACATCCATGGAAACAATATTGATATTCAAATGCACATCATTGGACAGGAAAAGATATTTCTATTAATAAAATCAGATATTACAAGAGTGGCTACCTCTGTTGGCACATCTACGAACCAGAGAAACTGAGTCCTCCACCTATGCCTCCACCACCTAAATCCTCCATCTCTCGATAGCAAAATCACAATACAAAGGAAATATTGGGAAGAACACAAATTGTTCCAAAGGGACAAAGGATGCAGACTCAAGTATAAGAAAACTGAGGCACCAATGCACTATAATTTATTTTTTCTTCAATTCCTCTCCTTCAATGTATCCAAGGGGTTCCTTATATAGCACTCCAAAAGGGTAATGGATAGTTGAATTTGAGTGTTCTCAAGGAATTTGGAAGGCCAAGAGTCAAGTGGTTCGAAATCATATGAGGAAAAATCCAAAACTATTTGGCTTTATGCACACATCCCGATGTACATGGATTGGAGGTCAAAAGTCATGTGTACACATGAGTATGAGGTTAAAAGTCACGTACAACAATAAATAGGGGTTTTTAAGGGATGGTATTGGAACATCAAAGGATAATATAAGTCCATGGGGTATAAAGAGTCTGTAAAGGGACAGGGAAGGCCATAAATATGTGATCAACCATGTGTGGTAAAATAATCTATAACAGATGCCCCCTAATGTGTGAGGTCAGAGGGGTAACATGATGGCCGAAATACATCATAAAATCCATCCCAGAAGTAGAGTAATGAAGACCTACGTGGAAGACCCATCCATCCATCAGTACAATACAATGATAAATATTTACATGTGACTACAAATACATGGATCATTCCCAGATACATAAGAGTACAATGTCCATGTATAGGCATGATATACCAAATGTGTCATGTGTGGTCATCACCACGTACAATATACAATAGATCAGAATCTTCGAAGTGGATGAATATGTACAATAGATCAAGATCTCCATAATGGCTAAAGATATACAATGGATCAAGACATCTATAGTAGCTGAAGATATCTAATATACACTGGAATCAACTCACGAGAGTTTAAATCCCATGAACACTAGCACGATCAAGGAGGTATCATACATGGAATTCCACCAAGTTGGAAGGTCTTCTACGCAAACCACTACGAGTAGATGTCCTGCTATGTGAATAGATGTGTCTAGGTTGAACATAGTATTCCATTGTCTGATTACCGGTCATTGATGTATACCGTTAACATATGTGATATCACCCACCGATAATGAAAATGTGAATCAAGGTACAGAGTGCAATCTAACAAGTGTGAATAGATGTGTTGAGGTAAAACACTTGGAAGAATCCATCGATTAGGGGACATTGATGTATTCCCAAAACTGTTGATGGAGAGAGAACCTACCATTTATGATTGTAAGTCTCAAGGCACTCAAATGACTCTAGACTCCTATCCAAAATAAATGATCTAAAGTCGATGGAATGGAATCTGCTAGAAGGAGGGCATTAAGGAATACCCCATAAACCAACATGAGGTACTCAAGAACATTGTATAATGTGGAAGAACATGAACAAGATGTGCACGAACCAGTAACAGTACCAGGAATGGCCAATATGTAAAGTCGAGATAACCGAGAAATGACTGACTCAGACTTAAACTTCCTTCGAACAAGAGCATAAGACAAATGGTGACTGAAGGTAGGTAGCATGGACTCGATATGCAAACTGGGACATCTCTATGACATAGGAGGCATCAACAAAGGCTCCATAGGGATTGGAAGCTTAACTAGTTGGTGGAGATAAACTCAGAGTAACGAGTACATCTCCTAAAGTCAAACAAATAACCCAACCAATGGATTTGATATGTAGTGCTCTATTTGAGGGTGACATGACTCAACTATAGCCAAAGATAACATCTTTTCCTATCTGGATTTCTGGTTTTTTTTTTTGGACTTTTTTCAGATATTTTGAAAAGATTGAAAAATAATAAAAGTGCTTTATAGCACAAATATAGGAGGAGACAAGTGTCAGGGGGCAAGCAAACTAGTTCCAAGTAGTGGAACATGCCTATGCTCAATGCAAGGATATATGTGCAAGATAACGACACTCAGGGGAAGGTATCCTCCTAGTAAAAGGGATGATCAATCTACAAAAGATATGTAAAAATGCTCTGCTTGGCTAGACATGAGATAAGCTCAAGCTATATGGATGATAACTCAAAGTCAGGGAGCTGGCATAAATATCAAGAAGGAAAGAAAAACTCATGAAAATGCAATTACAACTTGATATATACAAGGGAGTCCCAAGGGAAATGGACAAGATAAAGTTCAAGAGGATTATGAAGCTCTTGCTCAAGGACATGGCGGGACTATAAAGGGACTCCCACACATTAAAGGAGAAATATCAGCATGGGCACCAAATGCAATATAGGATCTAACTAGGGTACCCATGTATGGAAAATCTCTACCATTCACATAACACCACTTCTAGAAGAAGCATGAAGGTTCTGTGACATCATGGAATGGGTTTTTACCTAAGTTCAAGATGAAATGGTCATAAGGCAATGCATAATGCAAGTGGATGTGGAGTCCTAACCTATATGCCAGTTCAAAATTATACCTTTCATAAGCATGAATGGATCAAAGACTTAGAGAGAGTGTACAAAACTGGACCCTACATGACAACAATAATAGTCCAAAAAAGTTGGAAATGGAAAATAAAGAGTCCAAAGCATAGGATATAGGGAGGAATGATCATGCCAACTGCATCCAAAGGAAATAATGTGGTGGATGATGGGACATAAGAAGGAATGTAAGGTGAAGACCCAACATTCACGTATCCACTACCACCCCCATGAGGCTGACCACTGGTGTGTAAATACCGAGCGAAGGGAATAAAAATCCTCCACAAATGGAGTAGAGGATGGAATATGACCATTCCCAAATCCTTGAGCACAGTAACGAGCTGTGTTGCCCCCAACTCCGACACCAGAGTCTGTACTAGGACTAAGGACAGGTGACAGGATACTAGGCATATCGAAAATAAAAGGATCCAAACTCAAGAGAACATACATATACTCAAGTAGCCATGATCCAAAAATCCCACTAGCACACAAAGAGCACACTTATAAGAGAATATAAAACCAAAATACAATCAAACCAAGGGGAGGATATGTGAGATTCAGAATGCAATAGGTATGTCCCGCCTAGGAGAGGCTCAAGACTCACATATACTACAAGCGGAGGTGTGTAACCAATTATAGTGTCCCTCAACTTCAACGCATAAAGCGTCTGTGCTGTCTGACCCCTACCTAGCCAGGACACCTACAAAATAACCTTTGCAAGTACCCCCTATGATACCTAGGTAAGGAAACTAAGTTCACCCCAATATAACCAATGCTCAGGCGGACAATCATAGGTGGTATCAACCATATGGGTAGAGTAGAAAATCCTGAAACTCAAAAGAGCCCCCAGATACAAATATGATCCTAGAGATATCTTTGGTGCTCATAGAAAGTGACTAGGGGTCATCCCAATCACAATCGCATGCACTACCTCATGCTTAACTTTCATGTAAGAGGAGTGTCCTAAGAAACACTAATTATACCAAGGGTTTCACACTCTCACCTGGATAGACACCTAATTGTTTTGTTTAGTGGTCTTGGAGAATTGACTCACAATGAACTATTCCAAGACCTAAAACCTATTCTTGTTGATGCACCCTAAAAAAGAAAAGAGTGTAATTCATTTTATTAAGCTTTGATTTTAGTTGGTTGTGATTACTCAAAGGGTAAATGACTGTGCAACTAATGAAGTTATAACTCCGTAGTGAAGTAAATATTCACACCTAACAAGACATACCAAGTGCAATTGTGTAGAATGAAAAACATGGTATGCCACTACATGAGATGCATGTAAAATTATTCCTTTCTGAATGCCAATGCAATCCTTCCTATATGAAAGCATAAGCAAAAATCTCATCCAAGCAATCCAATGGAAGTACCTCCTTAAATCCATATGCGAGATGCAAGTAAGAATGCATCTATTTTATATTTTCAATATAAAATAATGAAAATGAAATAAAAGTCACTAAAGCTCTCAGTCTCTACAACGAGTAAAAAACAAAATCCCAACAAGACACCGAGAATAAAATACTAATGCACTAAGGGAAAAAAAAAGATAAATGACCAGAACTAATTTCAAAGTAAAATCAATGAAAAAATGGTCTTTGGTCACAAAAGAAGTAGCCAACAGACAACATCAGAAACCAAGAAGACCCAGCCACACTCACAACCCACCCAACAACTTCCCACAACATCAAACTCAATCAAAAGGGAGGATGTATAGGACTGTATAAAGAACAAAAATGTATGTACGTGACTTTTGGCCAAAAACCTGCATGGATATGCGGATTTTAGCCAAAACCCTGCATGTATATGGGACTTTTGGCCAAAAACCTGCGTATACAGATACAAAAGTGGTAAAAATAGGCCAAAGGTCAAACGAATATAGGGGAGTATCAATGGACGAACATACTACTAAATGAAACACATAAATGGGGAGAAATAGAGAGAAAGTCAATAAGATCAAGAAAATTGTGCCCCCAACCCCAAACAAAAACAAGGAACATCCCCAATGGAGTCACCAATTCTGTTACGGAGAGAAACTTCCTATGGCTTCGGGCATACCACAATAGATATCTTGACACCAGAAATCAATATTTCCCAATATGCAAGAGAGATCAAATATCTAACACTAAGGGATATCAAATAGTACCTTGTTTCGGACTATTGAAATATATCCCCATTGATATTTTACAATTCACGTTTGCATTAGCAATTCACTCTCAACAACAACAAACAAGACAAACATGCTCTATAATAATGTGTTAGACCTACTCTAGAATATATATTCAACAATATATAAGCAATCAAATACATCCATGGAAACAATATTCATCATTAAATGCACATGATTGGACAGGAAAAGATATTTCTATTAATAAAATAAGAGATTACAATAGTGGCCACCTCTGTCGGCACGTCTACGAACCAAAGAAACCGAGTCCACCACCTTACTCCTCGGTCTCTCGATACCAAGCTCACAAGACAAAGGCAAGCTTGGGAAGAACACATAATGCTCCAAAGGGAAAAAGGGATGCAGACTCAAGTATAAGCAAACTAAGGAAACAATGGATTATAGTTTCTTTTCTCTTCAATTCCTCTCCTTCAATGTATCCAAGGGGTTCCTTATATAGCACTCCAAAAGTGTAATGGAGGGTCAAATCCAATCGTTCTCAAGGAATTTGGAAGGCCAAGATTCAAGTGGTTCGGACTCATATGAGGAAAAATACAAAACTATTTGGCTTTATGCACACATCTTGATGTACGTGGGTTTGAGGTCAAAAGTCGTGTGTACACGCAAGTATGAGGTTAAAATTCATGTACAACTATAAACAGGTGTTTTTTAGGGATGATCTTGGAACATCAAAGGATAATATAAGTTCATGGGGTATAAAGAGTCTGCAAAGAGACAGGGAAGGCCATGTGTGGTAAAATCAACTATAACAGACCCTGCGCGGTCTTGTAATATCTATAAATAGGAGAAACCCACTATGTATAAGGGTTGAGTCAATTAGTATTGGTTTCTACCAAGTAAAAATAAGAAAGGAGTCTGATAGTAGAAGGATGTTGAGCCGTGGATCTGTAGCTGTGTGTGCAAATCATTTTGTAGGAGTTAATGTGCAACTAAGTGTGCAGATAGTAGAGTAGAAGAATTAATCCATGATGTGTGTAAATCAATAGGATTTAGAAGAAAAGCATTAAAACAGAGAGAATGAGAGCAAGAAGAGCCTGATTTAAATAGACATATATCAAAACATTCTGTAAGTCCCAGACTGCAAGGTGTTATATATTTCTCATGCCAAATGAAGAGCACCTTGGTGGTTTTTACCTAGATGGGTTTCCATGTTATTTCATGTGTTGATGAATGTTGAATGTCGAGTGTTGAATTTTTAACATTTAATGTTGAATTTTTTATTATCTTGCATTGTTTATGGTTATTGATTGAATGAATGTTGCAATATTGATAAAAGCAGTGAATGACTAAATGACTAAAGCATCTTTGAGGATTGGGTATTATTTCATGTTAAAATATTGTTAATATTATAATACAGCTGCATCACTATCATTTACATTTAAGGAATCAAATGCATCGCATAGTTGCACCAGTTGTTAAGTTGAAAATATCAAGGTTGTGTCGCACATCGGCTGTGTCGCACTTTTGCGCCACTGTCAAGAAGTAAAATACCCCATCCTTTCGAATCTATCGAGCACCTTAGCCATGCACCAAGGGACTATAATCCCTCGCCGACTACGGAAACATTTTTATGGAAGTTACAGATTAATATATCTTGGGTGAGACTGCTCCTGCCTCGCAGGAGTTGCTGGCTATGATTGATCCATTGGGCCGATGTATTTGGGTGTTTTCGTTTTATTGTTTTGTTGTTGAACCTGGGTTGTGAGAGTGATTAAAATTAGGCCAAGAGTGAAAAAATTGAAAATTATATGTTAATTAAAAAATGTCATATAACTAATGAGGGAAAAAACAATAAAGGATGGTGAATTTGATGAAAAATTCCCAAGATGGCAAATCCTTTTAAATAAGAAACCATCCTGCTATGTCATTTATTACAATTTACCCAAGGGGGTGTGAACATGTGAAAAAAGGGACCACAAGTGTCCTTGATGAAACCCTAGAACTTCTGACCACTTAGTAAGAAGAATTGATTTGTTATGATAGTTAGTGTCTCACTTGAAAAATCCCTTGAGTGAAACTTAGCTGATAACACCACTTAAAATATTAATCATTTTAGATGAAGAGCTCCTTTATGGTTTTTTTCTGTATGGATTTCCACATTAAATATGTGTATTTATGTATTTAATATTTTCATCTATGATGAATGAATATCTATTGCGAAAGCACTTGTCGAAGTGTGTCAAGCATATGATGATATAATATTGTGGAATATTGGTTAATGTGTGTTAAAAACTATATATCTTACATGCTGTCTATGTGTGTCAATAGATCAATATGCTTACTCCTTGAAATATTTATGGCGAAAGAAGTCCATTCCTTTGTTTCATTCGAGTGGCCAAATGATGCCGTGATAAGGAAATCCCCTTCCATAACTGCAGAAACTTGGTTCTGGTAGTCCCCATAGATATCTCAAGTGAGACCTAACTTGTGTCATAGGTGTTGCCAACAGAGTTATACTTTTTCAGGACGATGTTGGGATTTGTTGAAAAATAAGGAATTCTAAACCTGAGTCAACAGAAAATACATCAACAATTGGTTTTGTTTTCAAGAATTGAATCATTGTGACGAGGACCTGTTTTGGAACTCGACAAAATAATAAATTCAATATTGGATTGATTACAAAGAATGAGAGTTTACACAGGAAGAAAGTAAAGGATCTGTTGGACGTATTAAAGTAACTGAGAGAGGGGGTGAATCAGTTACATACCAAAGTTCATCTTTTTAAAGGATGTTTCATATTTATTATGGACATATGTTTAAACCATTCAACAATTAGCAGCAAATTAAATAACATTCAATATTCAATCACATCAATGAACACAAGACACAATGTTTTCATGAGGAAACAATAAAAACTCTTCTTCTTAAGAATGAAAGGTAAGCTCCAACTCCTCTTTACATTCTTTTATTTTGCCTAAGCTTAAACCCAGATGAGGCTGCTACCTCTGGAAGCTCCAACTTCCAATTATATAAGCACTAACTTGTTTCTATTTTCTGGCAACAACCAGAGGGATGCTACAACACCCCAGAGAACTCTGGTCTCCCTTGCTCCACCCTACCACCCTGATTTTTCTTTGAATTAAAAAATGAATCAAACCCTTACAACCCCTCACTGTCTATGACTAGGCTTTATAAATCAGTATTTACCTTATGATTCTGAATTAGACAGTATTGCAGATATTCATAACAGATGTTATAATTCTATCTCTGTACATTTTTCTCTGTTTTATCATCAAGACTAAGCACATATAGAACTCACCGAGACTATCATTGTATCATTCATATATTCTTTCTCATCTGGACTCTTCATACTCTTCAACTATTAATCTCTATTCATCATCGTATCCATCTCTTCAATCCTTTTCTGCAATGTGCTCAATCTCTTATATTCGAAATTACCTTATTGAACAGCTCCACTTTAGTCTGCTTGCTACAATATTTATATATATATATTTCAGTCGATTCCCATTCTTCTCCGTTCATTACAGAAACGGTTATGGACTCTTCATGTACCATCTAATTGCAAATGAGAAACAGTTAATAGGTCTCGAATGCTGATCTGTACCAAAACAATTCACATTCCACGAATATCATAGATTCTCAAAAGTCTCTAACTGTAAAAACTTCAAGTCCTTCGAATACCCAGTTTGTCTAACTCTCTGCATTCCACGAATAGTCATTCTCTGCTCTGGGGTTTTACCTTTTACAATTGAGTTCCACTCTCACTTACTCCAAATCACTTCATTCTAGCCGCTGCTATACAAGGCCATGCCATGCCACGCTGGGGTTTTAAATGTTTAAATCGGAGGTTTATTTGCTTATTCTCCCGCCGTTGTGGAAAGGTAATCAGCTTTAGTCTTGATATTCTTCTCCGATGCATTTTCCTTATTCGGCTGATTGTTTGGTTTCGTGTCGGAACATGTTGTTCTTTCATTCTCCGCTGTTGCGGCTCCTCAACGAGCTAACCATCCACCATATATGTTTTTCTTTCTGCGGAGCCCGTAGTCTTTTCATCTTCTGCCGTTGCGAATGTGAATAGGACTATTCTTCTGTAGTCTTTTGTTCTTCCACTCTCCGATATGTTTGTTTTCCACGGAGCCTGTAGTCTTTCCGTCTTCCACCGTTGCGGATGAGAAAGTCACTATCCTTCTGCCATTTAGTCGTTTCTCCTCCGATGAAGAGTTTTCCCATTGTCGCCGCGGAGCCCGTAGTCTTTCTGGATTCTGTTGTTGCAGATGAGAAAGACACTATCCTTCCACTGTTGTGGATGAGAAAGTCACTATCCTTCCACCATTTAGTCGTTTCTCCTCCGATAAAGAGTTTTCCCATTGTCGCCGCGGAGCCCGTAGTCTTTCCGGCTTCCACTATTGCGGATGGGAAAGACATTATCCTTCTGCCTGCTCTGTTTCAGATTCTGTATAGTGTGATCAAACTATTCTTTTAAATCTCTGTTTTATATGTGAATCGCTATATAGATGTAACACTGTGTTTCAATGAGACTTCATATGTTAAGCTCCATGGTATAGAATAACGTTGAGTTTCAATATAATGTTGTATTCATGTGTTTCAATGTGTAACATTTGACTGTGTATGCTGTTGATGTATAACATGATAACTTATGCTAATAACATATGTAACATTTGTAACATTTGATCATTTTCATCCTTCTGTTCCATTTATTTGAATGTATAACACAATCCTCTGTTGTAGTGAACTATGTAATCATCATTTTCAATATGCGGGTATTCTGTGCAACATTTAGAGCTATGACATTATTCTCATCCTACTGTGGCTTTTCCTGTGAGTGAAACATTCAAATTTTGGCATATGGAAACATTCAGACTGTGTAACAAAAATGGCTAACAAACTCCCCCTTTGACATGATGACAAACTTTGAAAGCTTTCTCCCCCTTTTGACATCCATGGAAAAGATATAAAGAGAACTCCCCCTGTGAATATGTCTCCCCTTGTCACTGTGAGACAACTAACAGCTGAAAAAATGAAACCAATCTGTACTGAATATGTTCAGAAAACAAGAAAGCAGAAGCTGTAACCATATGCCAACAAGAAATCAGAGCCATAAAGAACTTGGCAAACTGCAATGTGAATGAGAATATATTCATAGTGGACAAACCCCCAGTTGAGCTCGAAGCATTTCAAACTGAGATTTGGAAAGGGGCTTAGTGAAAATATCAGCAAGCTGATCTTTTGTTCCAACATATTCAAACTTAATCACCTTGGACAGTACCTGCTCTCTCAGAAAATGATACTTTATAGGTATGTGTTTAGTCTTTGAATGCATCACTGGGTTCTTTGAAATACTTATTGCACTTGTATTATCACAAAAAATGGGAATGGGATCATCATAATGTATGTGCATATCCTTCAACATCTGCTTCATCCAAAGGATCTGAGTACAAAATCTTGCTACTGCTATATACTTGGCTTCAGCTGTAGATTATGAAACAGATGATTGTTTCTTACTGGACTAGCTTACCAAACAACCTCCAAGAAAGAAGGCAGCACCACTGGTACTTTTCCTGTCATCAATACATCCATCCCAGTCAGCATCTGTAAATGCATATAAGTCAAGAGAGTTACCTGTTGGATACCATAAACCATGATTTGTTGTTCCTTTTAAGTATCTGAAAATCCTCTTTACAGCCAACAAGTGACCATTCTTTGGTGAAGCTTGAAATATTCCAACCTAACAAACAACATGCATAATGTCTGGCCTAGTTTCTGTAGTATAGAGTAGACTGCCAATCATGGATCTGCACATAGTCTGGTCTACATCTCCAGAGTTATCATCTTTACTGAGTTTACATCCAGTGACCATAGGTGTACCAACTGGCTTACAGTCCTCCATTTTGAATTTCTTTAACATTTCATTAATGTATTTAGTCTGAGATATAGAGATACCTCTGTCACATTGATTGATTAGTAATCCAAGAAAGAACTTCATTTCTCCTAGCATAGTCATTTCGAATTCATGCTGCATGCTTTCAGCAAACTTTGTGCTCAGTCTATCATTGTCACTCCCAAAAATTATTCATTAACATAAAATTCTATAATAATAAGGTTGTTATTCTCTTCTTTAATGTATAGGTTACTATCTGTGTGACCTTTCTTGAATCCTTGTTGCATCAAGTAGTTATCTAGTCTGGAGTACCATGCCCTAGGTGCTTGCTTTAATCCATATAAAGCTTTCCTCAATCTGTAAACAAACTGTGATGCATCCTGTACATGAAATCCTTTTGGCTGCTCCATGTAGACTTACTCTTCCAGATCACCATTTAGAAAAGCTGACTTCACATCCATTTGGTATACTTTACTATTTGTTTGGAGCTGGCATATGCTAAGATCAACCTTATTGCTTCCATTCTAGCAACAGGGTCAAATGTTTCACTGTAATCAATCCCTTCTACCTATGAATAACCTTTGCAGACTAGTCTTGCTTTATTTCTGGTTACTTTTCCTGTATCATCCAGTTTATTCCTGAAAACCCACTTAGCTCCTATTACATTTTTGTTTGCAGGTCTAGGAACTAGCTCCCAAGTATGATTCTTTTCGATTTGACTAAGCTCTTCCTTCATAGAAATTACCCAATGTTCATCTTTGATAGCTTCATTCACGTTTTTCGATTCAGTCAGAGAAAGAAGTGATACCTGCTTTTCAAGGATGGGTTGCTATCTTTTACTTCTTGTCTCGACACTTGAGTTTATATCCCCAATAATCAATTCTTCAGGGTGATTTTTCTGTATTCGACTACTTGGAGATTTTGTTGAAATTGTATTTTTTGAAGGACTGAAGCATTCTTCATCATCACATGTAGATCTATCACTGTCATCAGCCTTAACCTCTTCTATTTCATCCCCTTCATCATCGGACCTATGCTTGTCAAATATATCATGAGTCTCAAACTCCTTTTGCTTAGTCTTTGATTTTAAGAATGCAGATTCATCAAATGTTACATCTATTGCTTCAACGATCTTTCTTAGTATGAAATTATAACATTTATATGCTTTTCTAGAACAGGAGTAGCCAACTAATACTCCATCATCGGTTCTAGAGTCTAATTTTCCCAAATGTGGATCTACTCGTTTGATATAACACTTACAGCCAAAAATCCTAAAATGTTTAACGCTAGCTGGTCTTCCTTTCCACATTTGATATGGCATGACAAATGGGTTATTTCTTAGCAGACATCAATTCAGAATGTGAACTGCTGTGTGAATAGCTTGAGGCCAAAGCACATTACTCAACTTTGCTTCATGGAGCATGGTTCTAGCCATCTCTACTACTGTTCTATTTTTCCTTTCTACTACCCCATTTTGCTGAGGTGTTTCAGTCACAGAGAATTGTCTCTTTATCCCGTTCACATCACAAAATTTGTTAAATTCATTTGACACGTACTCTCCTTCATTATCAGATCTTAGGCACTTTATTTTCTTGTCACACTCATTTTCAACAAATTATTTAAACGTTTGAAAACAGTCAAACGCTTCAGATTTATTTTTCAATAAGTAAATCCAAGTCATTCTAGTGTAATCATCCACAAATAATAAGAAATACTTTTCTCCTTTCATCCCTTTTTTTCTCATGGGCCCACAAATATCAGTATGCACTATTTCAAGCGGTTTAGTTGTGGAGTATTCTTTTGTTTTAAATCTTACTCTTGTTTGTTTCCCATGTTGGCATTGCTTGCACACTGAACCTGGGAGATTCTTTAAAGATGGTAAATCTCTTACATCTTCATTTTTACTCATATTGATCAGATTATCAAAATTGATGTGACCTAGTCTCTTGTGCCACAACCAGCTTTCATTCTCATTACTAAGACATCATTCATTCTTTTTCTCATCTAGAATATAGACATTGCTTGAACGTCTTGTGGATGTACCTATTAGTTTATCTGTTTTCACATCTCTGATTTGACATCCATTTGAATCAAATATCATGTAGCGTCCCTTATCACATGTTTGACTAACACTCAGCAAGTTGTGTTCCATGTCTTCTATCAACAGGACATTTTCAGCCAAGTTTTTCTTACTGTTTAAACATACAGTCCCTCTTCCAATTATTCTAGCTATCTGATCATTCCCAAATGTGACAGACCCCTCTTTTCCTTTGTCTAGTTTGATAAACAAATGTTTAATTCCTGTCATATGTTTGGAGCATCCACTGTCTATTATCCATTTGATTTTATGTTCAGCTTGCAAGGCTACATTACAATTTTTCAGCCTTCAGATTTTCAGTCTTCCTTTTCCAGATTTGAGTTTGTTGATGAGTATAGATGGGTTTACTGACTTTCTAAAAGTTGGTAGGGCAATTTCTTGAAATATGGCCAAAATTTTGACACTTGTAACATTTTGTTTCATTGTTTAAAATATCAAATCTATTATGAGTATTACTATTTCTGTTTTGACTTGTCACATCCAATCTTTTTCCATATCCATGTCTAGACTTCTCATAACCATTATATTCATGTATTTTTATTGAAAATTTAGTACAAAACGCATCCTTGTGTCCATAATTGTAACAAAAAAAACAATAGCCATTAAACTTATTCTGATACCCGTCATGTGTCCTTTTCTGAACAATTGGTCTTGATTTTTCTTCCTGTTTCTCAACCACTGAATTATCATCAGCTCCTTTCTCATTCTTCTTTTCTGTACCTGTTTCTTTCAAACTTGAACTAGAACCATCATTGATCACTGCTGCCTTATAACCAAGTCCAAATTGATCATTTACATATCTCTGACTTTCTATTATCTGATTTAGAATTGATGAACTGTGATTCATGTTACTTTCATGTACCTTCTTCCTTAATAAGACAACTTCTAATTTTAGGTTTTCAATCTCTTTATCCTTTACCATAATTAATTTGTTTAGAGATTCTTCAGTGATTCTAGCTTCTTCTAGTTTTAGTTTTAATTCAATCATCATTGCTTCAGTGCTTTCAAATGAATCATTTGATTTTTTCAACTCATCCTCAAGTTCTTTAACATTTCTCTTAAGATGTCTACATTCTTTTCTTTCTCTTCTTAAATCACATAGAGCACTTACCAATTCTACTTCCAAATCCACTTCACCGTCTTCTTCCTCTTCAGACTAGTCTTTCTGATTTTCCAAAGCCATAAAGAGATTCTCATCTGACTGATCATCACTTTCATCGGAATCAGATATATCACTTTCTTCTTTGGTAAATAAACTCTTCTTCTTGAAAGTACGTCTATTGAAATACTTCTTGTATTTATTTTTGTATTGCTTTGGCTTTTTACTGCTTTCTTCCTCATTGTCAGAGTTCTTACTATATGGACATTTGTAAGCAAAGTGGCCTATTCTACCACATCCAAAACATTTCAAAGGAAGCTTACCTTTGTACCTACATGTACCCTTTCTTAAGCTCTTGACAAAATTTGCTTCTTCTTCATCTTCTTCTGATTTTTCAGAATGGTTCACTTCTTCTTCCTTCTTCTTCTTCTCCTTCTTTGCTGCTTTGAATGCTGCTTCTTTCCTGGAATAAGTCTCACCAAAAATTCTCATTTCATATGCAGTCAGTATTCCACTAAGTGTATCCATATCTAAGGTATCTAAATATGCTCTTTCTTCTAATGCAGAAACCTTAGGATTAAATCTAGCAGGAAGAGATCTAAGAACCTTTTGTCCAATAGCTTCATCTTTAATATTTTGTCCTAGCCCTCTCATGGTATTGGCAACTTCATCTATTCGAAGGAAATAAGTGGCTATATATTCAGATTCTTCCATTTTCAAACTTTCAATTTGAGATCTATATGTTTGTAATTTGGCATTTTTAACTTTAACATCCCCTTCATAGACTGTTTTCAGTTTGTCCCAAATTTATTTTGCTGAGGAACAATTCATTACTTTAACAAATTATGAAGCTGCTAGGCCTCCTAGAATACCATACATAGCCTTTGAATTACTCTCATAGAGTCTTCTACTTATAGGATCTGTTGGAATAGTTGCTGGAACAATATATGTATTTAAACAAGCTTGCCATACATCAACTCCTTGAGACTGTAGAAACAGTTTCATTCTTATACTCCAAAAGGCATAATTATGTCCATCAAATAGAGGCAGTCCATGTTTGGTAAATTCCGATTTCTTGTCCATTGTTTAGGATCTAGATTCCAGTGGTTAAACTGATTTGAAGCAACCCGCTCTGATACCAATTGTTGGACGTATTAAAGTAAATGAGAGGGGGGGTGAATCAGTTACATACCAAAGTGCATATTTTTAAAGGATGTTTCAGATTTATTATGGACATATGTTTAAACCATTCAACAATTAGCAACAAATTAAATAACAGTCAATATTCAATCACATCAACGAACACAAGACACAATTTTTTCATGAGGAAACAATAAAAACTCTTCTTCTTAAGAATGAAAGGTAAGCTCCAACTCCTCTTTACATTCTTTTATTTTTCCTGAGCTTAAACCCAGATGAGGCTACTACCTCTGGAAGCTCCAACTTCCAATTATACAAGCACCAACTTGTTTCTATTTTCTGGCAACAACTAGAGGGATGCTACAACACCCCAGAGAACTATGTTCTCCCTTGCTCCACCCTACCACCTTGATTTTTATTTGAATTACAAAATGAATCAAACCCTTACAAGCCCTCACTGTCTATGACTAGGATTTATAAATCAGCATTTACCTTATGATTCTGAATTAGACAGTATTGAAGATATTCATAACAGATGTTATAATTCTATCTTTGTACATTTTTCTCTGTTTTATCATCAAGACTAAGCACATACAAAACTCAATGAGACTGTCACTGTATCATTCATATATTCTTTCTCATCTGGACTCTTCATACTCTGCAACTATTAATCTCTATTCATCATCGTATCCAGTTCTTCAATCCTTTTCTGCAATGTGCTCAATCTCTTATATTCGAAATTACCTTACTAAACAGCTCCACTTTAGTCTGCTTGCTACAATATTTATATATATATTTCAGTTGATTCCCATTCTTCTCCGTTCATTACAGAAATGGTTACAGACTCTTCATGTACCATCTAATTGCAAATGAGAAACAGTTAATAGGTCTCGAATGCTTATCTGTACCAAAACCATTCACATTCCACAAATATCATAGATTCTCAAAAGTCTCTAACTGTAAAAACTTTAAGTCCTTCGAATACCCAGTTTGTCTAACTCTCTGCATTCCACAAATAGTCATTCTCTGCTCTGGGGTTTTACCTTTTACAATTGAGTTCCACTCTCACTTACTCCAAATCACTTCATTCTAGTCGCTGCTCTGCAAGGCCATGCCATGCCACTTATCGCCAATGACATGCCATGCTGGGGTTTTAAATGTTTAAATCGGAGGTTTATTTGCTTATTCTCCCACCGTTGCGGAAAGGTAATCGGCTTCAGTATCGATATTCTTATACGATGCATTTGCCTTAGTTGGCTGATTGTTTGGTTTCACGTCGAAACATGTTGTTCTTTCATTCTCCGCCATTGTGGCTCCTCAACGAGCTAACCATCCGCCGTATATGTTTTTCTTGCCGTGGAGCCCGTAGTCTTTCCATCTTCCACCGTTGCGGCTGTGAATAGGACTATTCTTCCGTAGTCTTTTATTCTTCTGCTCGCCGGTATGTTTGTTTACCATGGAGCTCATAGTCTTTCCGTCTTCCGCCATTGAGGATGAGAAAGTCACTATCCTTCTGCCGTTTAGTCGTTTCTCCTCCGATGAAGAGTTTGCTCATTGTCACCGCAGAGCCCATAGTCTTTCCAGCTTCCACTGTTGCAGATGAGAAAGACACTATCCTTCCGTTGTTGTGGATGAGAAAGTCACTATCCTTCCACCGTTTAGTTGTTTCTCCTTCGATGAAGAGTTTTCCCATTGTCTCCGCAAAGCCCGTAGTATTTCCGGCTTCTGCTGTTGCGGATGGGAAAGACATTATCCTTCCGCCTGCTTTGTTTCAGATTCTGTATAGTGTGATCAAACTATTCTTTTAAAGCTCTGTTTTATATGTGAATCATTGTATAGATGTAACACTATGTTTCAATGAGACTTCATATGTTAAGCTCCATGGTATAGAATAACGCTGAGTTTCAATATAATGTTGTATCCATGTGTTTCGATGTGTAACATTTGACTGTGTATGCTGTTGATGTATAACATGATAACTTATGCTGATAACATATGCAAAATTTGTAACATTTGATCATTTTCATCCTTCTGTTCCATTTATTTGAATGTATAACACAATCCTCTATTGTAGTGAACTGTGTAATCATCCTTTTCAATATGCGGGTATTCTGTGCAACATTTAGAGCTATGACATTATTCTCATCCTGCTGTGGCTTTTCCTGTGAGTGAAACATTCAAAGTTTGGCATATGGCAACATTTAGACTGTGTAACAAAACTGGCTAACAGTATCATGTCTGAACCCAAAATAATGGTTGGAAATATATCTTTACATAGACATCCATGATATTTTCCTTAGCAAATTTCACATTCTATGGAATGAATGGTTGTGAAATATAGAAACTCAAAAGAAAATATTTCAAGGTGAAGAACATACAGAGTAGAGTCATCAGTTGATCTAACGACTGAAAAGAGTTAATAATCCTATATCAAGGGATGCCGACTTTTGAGTTGATAGTATTCTACAGGAATATATCCCTGAAATTGCATTTAATACTATAAATTCATACAGTGAAATGAAAAGAGAGTTCTCTTAGGACCTCGAGGTCACTATGTGAAATACTTGAAGCTATGGATAAAAATGTAGGTATGTGAAAAAGGGATTTTGAGGATGGATTCTGACAGATAAATCCTTGTGCATGAATATTATGGATAATGACGCAAGAAATATTAATAAAATGGACCCAAGTAAGATGATATGTTTCCTATCGATATCCATATTTAGCAAGGTAGTGGTCACATAAGGAGTGGAATAATATTTCATCCGGTAAAGCGAAGAAGGAATATGAAAAGGAGAGGAAGTTGTAGCGCAACTGAAAGAAGGGACTACTAGTTGGAATTGAATCTCGATGGAGAATCCTGCGATTAAGAGGAGGAATATCGACTTATATATGAAGGATAAGAGGAGGAAGCACATGGTCCATATAAGGACTACAGAATACCCATGACCCCACGTAGATATAAATAACCTTAGGTGAGTCCTAAAAACAAATCACTGAGTGGTTTTGTCAATAATAGTAATAGTAATAGTGGAAATAGTAATTAGAGAAGTTATACTAGTGGAACCTTTAATTTGGCAATACCACAAGTAGATGGAATGGTGGGGAGTGATATTAAGTTATATGTATTTAATGGGAATGTGTTAGAGGACCCAAAGAAAGATTGGTTTCTATGTAAAGTTGTTTGGATAGTGTGACGAGTCCAAGATGAGGCTATAAAAAGAGCACAGATCATCACAGCCTTTAGACGTTGTGTGCTTGACTGGTATATGAAATTATTTGTGGTTCCAGTAGGGATCCCTCAAACGTCATTATATCAAATCTAGATGGGGCTGATATAAGTGTTTAAAAAACCTAAATTTGAGTGCCAATGCATCACAAAATTAAAAGATATCAAGGACTTGTTGACTGAGTTTATTTGGGAATTTGAAAAAATATTTAAAACTCTTATGGCTAAAGTGATTTTTCATATGTCATACATCCAACATAAAGAATGGATTATTGTGGTGATGCTACCGCATATCCGTGTCCCTTTAATGCAATAGAAAATTGTATCGTAGAGCGATGATCTTAAATGTGCCATGAAGTTGTAGGCTTCACTGGTCGAATATACTGGTGCAGAAATGATGCAGATACAGTCATAGATTTCCAACCTCGCATTGAAAATATAAGATATTAAGAAAGGAAAATAAGTGGAGGAGGAAATTTGGTGTAGAAGATGCAAAAATAAAGGCCACAATAAATTCTCATGTTGAACATTCATGAATTATCTTGCATCAGGAGCACCAAATCCAATAAATTCACAAGGAATGCTCTGGTGTAGAATTTGTCAGACCAAAGGCCATTGGTCAAAGGGCTTCTTGTCTTTAGAGAAAATTGTAAGTGCACTAGACATCCTATATTGTAAGTTCTATAGATCGAAGGGTCACGACGATAAAGAATCTAGGGCATATCAGTTGTTGCAAGAGAAAAAAGTTGACACAAATCTGATGAAAAATGACGAACATATGAAAGACGAGTGATCTTAGGCACACTACTATCAACTTAGGGGGAGTGGTATTTTTAGAGGCCGAGGATGAGGAGGAGGCTTTTGTCATGGAAGTGGTCAAGTCATTTGTTATAATTGTGGAGAGCCTCAAAATTTTGCTACATATTGCACTAATCCTACACCGATGTGTTTATATTATAAATCATTGGACCACGCTATTGAAGAATTCCCACAACCAATTTCTAAATGGAAGGATAGAAACATGGGAAACTAGAATCCACCTAAAAATTCCAATCTAAACATTCATAATATTTATGTTGAACCTTGAGAACCTAACATTGTTTTCATGACAAGAAGAGGTTCTGTGACTGGAGGAGATCAAGACGAACCATATGTGCAACCGAGAGTTTGACCAACACCACAAAAGAAAGTGCCATTTGATTTCTAAAAATAAAAGGAAGTGTTATTTGATGCATGTCATGAGTTCATCAACAAAAATCAAGCACTGACTTATGTCGTTGTCTGAACATCGAATGAAGGACCAGGCTTGGAAATTCCTCAAATATTTGAAGAATTATTTGAAAGAAACATACAGAAAAGATCAGTAAGTTGAAATACTTATTTAAAATTTGCTTACCTTTGATAATAGATAAATATGTTGGGGGTAGAAATGTCATATTTAGTTGAAGAAACTCAAACATGTGTGCAACCAAAAAACAAAGTTAACCACATTGGTAAAATAATGAAAATTGGTCGCAATCTAAGGATGAATGCCCATATAAATGATTATGACATGGATTATATCATTATGGATTTAGGCTCAGATGTTAATATTATCACCAGACAGAAATGGGAAATTATGGGAAATTTGAGACTAGTATGGTCTCCTATTCAATTGATATTAGCAAACTAGTCGAAGCTTTTTCCTATTGGTCGACTGACATGGGTTCCTATTGAAATAGAAGAACTTCGGACCTATGCAAATTGTGAGGTTATATTTATTGTCGATGATAAAAGTATGTATCCTACACTTCTAGGTATTAACCAGGCTATTAACAATAAAACCATTATAAATTTTAAGAAGAGGATACTAACCTTTGAGGATTCAAAACTATGGGTGGGAGCTCCAATTGATCCTCTCAAACCCCATAGGTGTGGTGAGAATTTTTCAATTCGACGAGTTTCGAACCTATTAATTAGGTTCATCCTCAAGATAACAAGACTCTCACTCTCTTTTTTGCACTCGGGTGTGAGGGATACATAATAATTATCAGCATATTTTATCTTACTTTAAGGATTCAATGTTGAGGTTGGTTCAAGTAGATTTAGGGTTTATTAAAATTTTATGGGTTAAGTATTATTAATTTTTTGTTATTTATCTTATAAGTTTTTTAATGATGGGTTTACAAGCTTCTTTCAATCTTATTCCAAAAAGGTATCTACAAAACACCATGTTCTTGTGGTGAGGCCTACATATGTGTGGCTAGAAGATCAATCACAACTACGTTAAAAGAGAACATTGCATATCTATGACATGAAATAATTAAATACTAATCCATAGCAGAACACTCTCACAACACAAAACATCACATTTACCTAGGGAACTCAAAAGTGTTAACAATTGTCCCTAATTACTACAAAAGAATAATTCATGAAGCCATAGAAATTGAAAAATGCATGAGAAAATTCAATCGTGATGATGAGTTGAGATTGAAAGAAGCTTGGAAAGCCATCATTAAAAAAACTTATAAGATAAATAACACAAAAATAATAATACTTAACCTATAACACTTTAATAAACCCTAAATCTACTTGAACCGACCTTAACATTAAATCCTTAAAATAAGTTAAAAAATGTTGATAATTAGTATTTATGCCTCACACCCAAGTGAGAAAAAGAGAGTGAGAGTATTATTCTTCTAAGGATGAACCTACTTAAGAGGTTCAAAACTTGTTGAATTGAAAAATTCTCACTGTAGATAATTTCCTCTCGCTTTTAATTATTGGACTGTGGGTTAACAATGAACAACCAGGCCATAGTTGTGTCGAGCATGTAAATAATGAGGATAATATGGATATATGGATCGTATCTATAATATTATTCTACGATCGATGACTATGTTAATTTGACAACCGATGGAAAAATCAGTTGGTAAAGCATTAGTTCTTTCTCATCGGACTTAAGAGAAGCTATTGAGAACTAGCAGAATCAACTACATGAAGTATCAATTAGAAAATGCACAGGAATTACAAATGAGATTCTCCCATAAGCCATATTTGTTTGAATTGAGGAAGTATCTAGTGACCTCCACAAATGAGTCACAGATTTAGAAACAAAAGTGGCTACCAATTCACCCCCATAGGTACTGGAAGCTCAATGGAAAGCATACATTGAAACTGCACAGGTGATTTAGGAGGCCAAGGCAATTTGTGCCAAGGCATATGGACAGGTTTCACAGTCATGGGAATCCTTGATGGATGATATAGAGTTGAAACATGTAACATAGAAGCTTCATACTTCTAAAGAAAACTTTAATAAGGTAAATATTGAATTGAAAAAATTGCCACAATTGAAAAGATGAGCAAGGCTGTTGGTTTTAAGATATTACAACAACAGGTTGCTAAACTACAGACACAACACTAACAATGAACATACCATGTCACATCACTCTATACTGAAGCAAATAAGGTCACATGAAAATTCCAACCAATCCATGAAAGGGTGTGATAGGCATTAGGAATGATAGGAATAAAAACTTTGGAACATATCCATTCCTAACTGGTGGGACAAATGTAAAAAGTATTTGAATATGTGCGACAAGAAGCATAATCAGTAATGAAAATATGTCAGGTGTTTCAAAGTAAATTCAATCTAATACAAGTTTTGGAATGAAGTGGATTAGGACGAGCCATAAGTTATTGTTGGGGGATTGTTGGCCCTAGGAAAAGATAAGAATTTTGGTCAAAAATATTAAGATTTCAGTTGCAAGGAAAGAAAGACAAGGACAGAAAAGGATGTGGAAAAAGAGGAGAAGAGAAATTTGAAACTAGGAGTTCGAAATATTTTTTATAAGAGTTAGTTATATTGATAGTGTATTTTGGGAAATAAAACATGATTGTAAATTAGGCCGATAAATCTTGTGTTAATGTAAACAAGATGTTTTGAGTTTGTAGAAAAGCCTATCAACTGAAAATTAAGAACTAGTGGAAGGGAAAAACAAGAATTGTAAAAATCATATAAGGTCGACCCACTCTATGTGAAGAAGACAAAATACCGAACGACAAGATACTAGACTAGATATAGAAAAAGATTGAGAAACATAGATATAGACATGAGAGCATGCAAACATTACACAATTATTGATTGTAAATATGATCTATAGATGAGTTTGTAAGCTGTGTGCACTGACTAAAGGTGCTTAAAACATTATTCATTCCAAATGAAGAGAGTCACTGTGTTTTTTCCCATATGGGTTTCCACATTAAATATGTGTCTTTATGTCTTTAATATCTACGTCTATGATGAATGATTATCGATTGCGAATGAACTTGTATAAGTGTGTTGAGCTTATAATGATATAATAGTGTGGAATATTGGTTAATGTGTGTTAAAAAATATGTATCTTACATGTTGTCTATGTGTGTCGAAGATTTGATATGATTTATTCTCTTATATATGTATGACGACAGAACTCCATTCTTTGGTTTCAATCGAGTGGCCTAATGATGTTCTAATAAGGAAATTCCTTTCCATAAATGTAAAAACTTGGTTTTGGTAGTCCCCATAGATATATTAGGTGATACCTCACTTGCGTCGCAAGCATTGCCGATAGAGTTATACTCTTTTGAGATGATATCTTGAGCTTTGTTGACAAACAGGGAAGCCTGAAACTGGGTCAATAGAAAATATATGAAAATCCTACTTAGCACCCTAGTCCTACTTTCATTATTGGTAGGTGACCTTGAACTCAGTAGTTGACATCTCATCATTGGTCACTGATTGAGTGGTTTCCATTGTGTTTGACGAAAATAAATTTATTCGCATACTAGGGTTCATGTAGTGTCTTGGATTTCATTAAACCCTATTAGTGGTTTCCTCACCTATGTAATTAGTCTTCATCATTGGTTTCTATTAATAGGGTCTCATTTTCATCCTACTTACATTGGGTATGCGTGAGAGACGCACATGGTTACTGGTTCGTGTACAATTTCTTCATCTGATTTATTCCAAATCATCCAGTCTTACTACAAACCTCATGTTGGTTGATGGGAAATGCCATAATTCTCTCTTCCAGTGGATTCCATTCATTGACTTCCGATCATTTATTCTGGAATTGGGATCTAGAGTTAGTTGACTACCTTGAGAATAAACCAGCCTCCCCTTATCGATGGATCTTTCAAGTGTTTGAATTGAATAATGCTGGGAATATTAATTGTCTACTGAAATAAACAACTAAAATTCCCAAAACATAAATTGTCAACCCAAGGAAGTCTTTTATTTCAAATTTATCGTGCAATATCTATGCAAGAACAATTTCTACCTGACACTGTTGATCTATTGGTATGAAATCAAAACTCTTTTTAAACTATATCACACCTTCTTGAAAATAAATAAAACCTCAAACCTATTCATAAAATCACACTGTAAATCTAAAAAAAAAAATCAACTCTTACAAAGAAATATCTAATTACATAAATATGAAGGAAATGTTATGTTGGCCAACGATCTATCAGAATGAATTAACATGAAAAAAACTATGATAAATCTCATGAATGAAAGCATGAAATAAATAATAAAAAAATCTAAACAATAACACAATTACAATCAACACTACCAACATCTGCTCAGGGAATAGGGTCCTTCCTCCACTGAGCAAATCTGGATCTCCACAATGAAGGTCTACAACTTCAGAATTAAGAAACTGCCAGCATGTATTATCATAATGAAATTATTACAACATAGTTCTAGATCAAATCATACAGCATAGCATTGCTTTCTCTCTTCTCCCTTCTCCATGAGATTGATTACATATTTATAAATAAAAATCATTCATGGGGATGAGGAACCAAATTCCCAACTTGGAATTTGTTTTAACAAATTTGCTAATTTGAAAGCCAACCATAACTACAAATATGGAAATACCCTCTGGAAGAACTACCCGTATCTATCAAACGATAGATTTGTTTTGCGATTTCCTCATAATTTGGGTAATTGAAGCCGTTACACATAAAACTGATGTCCCAAATTTTCAAGATTCTTCTCCATATTCCCACAAATCGAAACTCAAATCAATGTATTCTTATGTGGCATGTGTTTTTGGTTAAGGTCATTTTATCATGAGTTTGAAGCTATTATGCTGAACTTGGCATGAATTGAAATCACAAATCCATGTAATAAATCCTAGTAATGAAACCATGTTGTGAGTCTCCATGTGGGCGTGTGCTAACATGCCAACTTTGGAACCTTCAACCATGAGTGCTACTGCTGTTAACATGAAAAATCACTCCAAAAACCATCATTAGTAAAATTATGCATAATAGTCTTCAATTCATCCAAAATAAAGGAAAATAATAATTATTAACCACTAATGCATAAATGGAAGCAATATGGTATTTTACGAGAAGTTAAAAAAAATGGATGGAAAATTGAGTGATAAATGGATAATAGTAGGAAGAAGATAGAGGAAATAGATGTCGATAAGTGATGAAAACAAGGAAAAATCCATGACCCAACATCTCCCCCAAACTGATCTTTTTGCATGTTCTCATGCAACCCAATACCTGTGTAGTATCCAAACTAGAAAGACTATTTAATTGTTGTTTTCATTTTACCATGCATAGTGACCAAAACCAGCCTACTTTCCCACTGATGATGCTAATGGAATATGATGATTCTTTCCCAAAAATACTTGAAAACTTTTTCAAATAGTGGTTGTTGCATTTCTCCTTCAAAAGTATCCCTCAAGTAATTTCTAGCAATTCTATTGGAGTTTCATCAATTAGCAAATAATTTAGCAAAAACGTTTGTGAAGAAATTCAGTGGAGTTTCAACCATTTAGAGGAGAAATTTAGTGGACAATTTTGCAGAGTTGCAGCCATTTAGCATAGATTTAGTATAAAAATTAGTGGAGTTGTATCCATTTAGCGGAGATTTTAGCGAAAAATTTAGCGGAGTTGCAACAAGAGAGCGCTAAATTTAGCGGAGTTTCAGCAAAAGAGCGCTAAATTTAGTAGAGTTTTAGCAAATAGAACATAAAACTTTTGAATTCATTTTCTCCCAAATGATGATCTAGGTTTGGTTGAAATTTTGCAGGAAGGTTTTTACTAGTCCAATGCATCTACACACCAAAACTGAGAGATACCCACATCATGGATTTCGATAAAACTGCAAATTGGATGTAGGCTATGATGGTCATTTTCTTGAAAACTGTGCAACAATTTTTCTAAAACTTGGTAATTATGTTCCTCTTACCACATTTTTTCTTCATGCCAAAAATAAAATCCATCTGATGGACGAATTTCGAGA
This sequence comes from Pseudotsuga menziesii, assembly GCA_001517045.1. NCBI lineage: Eukaryota > Viridiplantae > Streptophyta > Pinopsida > Pinales > Pinaceae > Pseudotsuga > Pseudotsuga menziesii. The sequence goes on from LPNX010383407.1 coordinate 176,341, forward strand.
TATATGAAAAATGGTTGTAGGTGATGATGGGCATTTTCTTGAAAACCGTGCATTGGATTGGGTTGAATACTAGAGTTGTTCTTCATAAAATTATGCACTTCATGTCCAAAAATCATAAGAAACCAATTCACAGTTTATGAGATATGCTCAAATCAAATTCTGCACTTTTATAGTTGTGAATGAATAAAAACAAGTATGTTTGCAGGATTGATTTAAGAATTTACATTAGAATACAATGGTTAGCAATGAATTACACAAAGATGATGAAAATACACTTCTACCCCAAACTGAATACATAGCATGTCCCCATGTTGCATTGGATCATTTTCAAATTCTTGTAAATTGAATTTTTGGAGCATGAGATAGCTCACAACACATTCTGGTTACAAGCTACTATACATTAAGGCTGAATCCTTTATCACAAGGTTGCAGATGGTTTCACAAAATATGCTCTAATTCTGCCATTAACAATGAATACAAGAGGCTGATGTATTAAGCAACATTACTACCCATTATTCTTCTTCAATTAAACCATATGTTCATGTAGTCTCTAATAATCTCATCTTTATGTCAATGCATTTATTTGAAAACAGAACATGGATATGAAAATGACTGTGTATTGCTGCTCCAAAAACTCAAATTGCACAAAATAATCATTGAAATATATATTCTTCTTTTACCTTGATTTTTCCTTGGATATACCTTTACTTTTTGAGATGCAACAAAAAAAACTAGAGATAGAAGGTTGAATATGAATTATGAAGCCATGGACTTGTTGTGATGACTTCAAAAATACTCTACTGCCATGTCCATCATTCTTCTCATGTACCCCTTCTTTAACTCTTTACTCTTCATGCTCTGAAAGTATTCTTTGTTGTATGGAAGCATATGCTTCATCCACTGTCACGTTCTCATGAAGCAACAACACTGCCTTGTATTCCTACTGTTGGTTCTTATGTGGAAGTAGCAGATTATTTTGTCATGCTTGGACATAAGAGATGTAAGGAAAGACTTGACTTGGGTGTGCATGGATGAGAATTATGAAGGACACATAACTAGTGGTAAAGAAGTGGAAATTTTATATAGAAAATGGAAATGTATAATGCTTAATGGTTCTTCATGACATTTTCCTAAATCTTTAATAAATCAAAAACTCATGCTATTTTACCTCAAGTTTTACCTCTATGGAAACCTTGTTTGGCATGGATGGAATAATGTTGGAGCAATGTAGGCTGATCCATTGCTCAAATAGATATATATGAGAGATGAAAAAAAATGAGGTTGAATCTTATCTGAACTGTGATGTGCTGGCTGCATGTAAGACTGCTAACTGTTGGAAGAAAATGGAAAAAAACTACACAGCTATTGGAACAAATGATGTTCCAAGTCACTATTGAAACCATTAGATCACATAATCTTCATCTGGTACAAAACCAAGGTACAATTATTACCATGTAAATGAATGCGTTGAAGTCGAGCATGGAAAGAAATCATTAGATTACCGACCATTAATGTATGTTGTCAACCAATGTGGAGAAACCTATATTTGATTACAGTGAGCTATAAAGTACCTTAGTGCATCTTGAAAGGTATGAATGGATGTTTTGGAGTCAAGTCACCTGCAAGATTTTTCAATCAAGAGGAATTAATGAATCACCGTGATTAACAACAAGGAAATCTGCCATCGATTCATGCAGATCCCAAGGCACTATAAAACTCTAATATCGACCCCAGATGATGTGTTGGAGTCGATGGGACAATACCATTGGAAGGTGGATCTTAATGAATTCCACATCATCCAATATGAGTACAAAATAAATGATTGTGAAGAATCATAGTGAACAATAGAACCAACATGAAACTTAGAAGTGGAAAGTATATGTAAAGTTGTGATGTAATAGTTATAGAAAATAGAATGGTTAAGGTTGAATAGATAAGAAGTGGAAAAATGGGAATTTGACATGAATGGGTTTTCAAAGCTTTGAAAGGAGGAGGGTGAATGAATATACCATAGCACAATTAGCTTCTTGGGAGGTTTCTTTTGGCAGCAACTGGTAAGATAAGTGTGATGAGCTTAATGTCATCTTAAAATGATTCTTGGCATGTAGCAATGGAACTTGACTTGGTAAAAATTGGCATTTGTATGTTTTTTACATCAATCTATCCATTTTATGTGCTCAATCCATTTTCAAATTGAGAAAGAGTATTCAAGAGTCACTCGTGCATGCATTGACCTTCTTCTTCCAAGGTACTACAAAAAACTAGCACTTTACTGTAATAAAACATGAGATGATGGAAGAAGAGAGGTGATTGGTCTTTCTTCACCAAAAAATTATGTAAAAATCAAGAAGAAATTACTTATAAAACAAATCCAAATAAAAAATTAACGAAGCAAATTCAATTTATACATGTGGGAGAGTGATGGCCAATTAGACTCACTAGCAGTGTTTCGATCATGAATTATTCATTCCTAGTCCGATTTGAGTGATTCCAAATCCAAATGTGTGTGTGTGTGTATATATGTGTGTGTGTGTGTGTGTGTGTGTGTGTGTGTGTGTGTGTGTCCCTAAGAAACATGTTTTAAAAATTATATGTGATGATATTCCAAATTTTCTCAGTTACAACCTGCATGACAAGGTGTTTTTTGAATTCTAGACTAGACCAACAATCATGGTTTTAGGCATAAATTTTGTGTTTGATAACGAATTGATGTGATTCCAATTGCATAAAAAAGTATATTCATGTATGGATATCCAATAGAAATAGGGTTTGAATCCAATAATAATTTATGTGTCAAATAGGCGAATGAACAATATTCTAGGAAACCGAGTTTTAGGAATGTTGATTTGTGAAAGATAGTCGGTATTTTTGTCATAACATTTGCCTACGATATCGAAATTGAGTGATTCAAATTTATTTGTAACTATTTTCATAGGGGAATATACCAATGAAATAGTTTTTAAATATATATCAAATAAGGAATCCAAAAATTGATTGTACCAACTATGTTCCTAAGCTTCTTGCTTGACACCTGGTTAGTATTTTGACCAAAACGTTTTCCTTCAATGTCCAATATAAAAAATTCAAATTGTTTTAGAAACTAGATACAAAGGGAACTTATAAATAAAAAAAGTTTTAAAAATAACTCGATTTGGTCTCCCAAAAATATATTGTCCCGACTGTGTTTCAATAAAAATTTCAAGCCAAAATGCCACATAGATCCAATAAATTAAATATGGATCCCAGAGAGTGACCAGAATAGGTGTGATTTTTTTAATGATATAAATTTAAATAGAACAAACATCCATACAAAAAATTTCAAGTATTGAGTTCCTATAGTGTCTTACACAGTGTGTTGCAGCAACAACTACAACTCTTTAAAAATGATATAATGTTTGAAATAAATCCTATGGAATTTTATGGATGTGTTATATAGAAATGAAAACAAAACAAATACCATGATGATCTCACACATTTCAAGATTGAAGTTTTCCATAATCATTAGGCTGCTTTCCTCATGGAGTCTTCATTCACCTTCCCTAATTATTGTAACTTTGTCTTCAGGAAGGATTTTTCCGTAACAAATAGAGACAAATTAAATTTTGAAAATTGAAGACAAAAATGATTTAAGAATTTTGTTCATAGCCAACAATTCCAAAGTATTCATGAAAAGATCTCATACCCGTTCCTTATCTTTCTACTTTCGTATCTTCCGTATCTCAACAAGGCGTGAGAAGAGAGCATACTTATTCAAAAATAAAAAATAAAAAACAAAAGCATGGTTTTTGTTAGAATAATCAACCCATAGTTAGCTACCTTAGACATTAATTAATCCAATTTTTGTCTTATTTGCCTAGTTTCCATATTCCACCTTATGCAAGTTGTCCTCCACACATCCATAGTGGTCAAAATTGCTAAATTTGAGTCATGGAGTGCTTGAGAAACCTCTTGGAATCAAATTTGATTTATTCTTGGACTCCCTAGCGCATGTCTGCTTTTTCTGCTTTATTGCCTGCTTTTTCTGAGTTTTAAGGCAATTGGGAAAGTTTGACTAGGTGAAGTTAACTTGTTTTTTGTCCTCAACATCGTCCACTCTTTTCTCCTATGAAAAGCATGTATGAGTTTTCCTTCCACCACCTATTAGCTTTCCTAATTGATTTTTCCAATTCGTGAGCTCCTAGACAGATTTGGAAAGTGCTTTATGCACCTATGGGGGATTTCCTTAGATTTAGTAAGCCTACTTTTGACTAAATTCGAATGGCATCTTCATGCATTTGAATCTCTCATGTAATTATTTATTGTGGCAGCCTATGAATTCATAGGGTTGGCTATTGTACACATATTCAATACAGATTAGTGTTCTGCTCCATATTCAGTCTCCTTTTGTGAGTAATTTGCATGTGTAATTGGCAATTGTTGTGAGTGTAATTGTTCTAACACTTGGGTTCAATTTACACATGGTATCAAAACCTTTGTAGATATATTTATATCCTTCTAATTTGTTTTGTAGGTTTGACATCATTGACTGGGAGCATCCTGCTGACTGACGGGACAATTTCTGAGCTATGTCAGAAGATCATCTTGACTCCATTTAACTTCTTTGAATGGAAAGCAGAGATGGAGATACTGTTGACAGTGAAAGGCCTCTACAGAGTGACTATGGAAGTAGAAGTAGAGCCCAATGCAGTTGCAGAGAAGATTAAATGGCACAACAGGAGGGATGAGGCCTATGGTCTCATGTGCCTGAGCATATCCAAAGACCTCCTTTTCCATCTTGATGGATTAACATCACCAAATGAAGTATGGGAGAAGATTATTGAGATTTTTGGTAAGATAGATGAGATGAGGGGACATCAAATTGAAAATGAATTGATCTCTCTGAGTCCCAATAGCTTTGAATCCCTGCAACTCTATTTTTCCAAGTTCAAAGCCCTTGTTTTGCAGCTAAAACAATGTGGGATCGAAAAGAAGGATTAAAAACTAGTTTTGGCCATAATCTTGAAGCTTTACCTTGACTATTTAGTGTTTGTATTGACCTTATATGCCACAAAGTTGACAGCTCGAGCCTGGAAAATGCCTAGCCTTGCAGATTTCATGGAATCTCTCACACAAGAACAAGATAAATTGGTGATGATGGGCACCATCAAACCTTCCAAAGACCAAGCTCTGGTTGCTGGATATTTGAGGGTGGATTCAAAAATCAAGAAGAAAGCTAAAAATCCACCTGAGAAAAAGAGAGACAAGAACAAGTCTCTAGAGGAGCCTCAAGGTTCCAAGAAGAACCCCCAGAAGAAGAAGAAGAACAAAGGAGAAATGAGCAAGTGTGCATACTGCAGTAAGGGAAATCATTCTGAAAGCTCTTGCATGAAGAATCAAATAGACATGTTGACCCAAATCCTGGAGAAGAATGGAATCTCCCTTCTAGACATCTCAAAGAAGAGGGAAGGAGGATCAAGTTCAGAAGATAGAGAGAGAGTTCATGCATTGGTTGCTGGCACATCAAGCTCACCTAGTTTCATCATTGATTCTGGAGCTTCAAGACATATGGTTTCGACCAAGGAGGCATTCACCTCACTTGACATGTCGAAAGGTCCACCAATTGTACTGGGAGACAACTCTCTCACTAAAAGTTTGGGCAAAGGGAGGATTGATCTTGACCATGGTAAGTTCAGCAATGTATTGTATGTTGTAGGTCTTGCCTCTAACCTCTTATTAGTGTATCAGATGACCCACACAGGGTCTCCAAAGAAGGTCATATTCTCCCCTAATGAAGTTGAGATCACAAAGATCTCAAGTGGTAAAGTCATTGCAAAAGGTGTTACAAATCACACATCGAAGGTATACATGTTCTCACACTTCCTACCCTACTCAAACCCCTCTACTCTTCTGATTCATGCTAATGAGGCAAGCAAGCTTTGGCATTAAATATTTGGCCACCTTAATTACAAGTATCTTTCTGATATTAGTGAAAAAGAAATGGTCATAGGGTTACCAAATATTAAGTTTTCCAAAGGAGTCTGTCAATGTTGCATCTTAGGAAAACACCCAGAGCATAAATTTAGAAAGCTAGTCATGAGAGAACCTCTGCACCTCTTGAGTTGATCGACAGTAATGTTGCTGGCCCATTTCCTCATATGTCAATGAGTCAGGCCAAATATGCATTGACATTCATAGATGAATTTTCTAGGTATTGCTGGGTTTACTTCCTGAAACACAAGTTTGAAGTTTTTGGCCTCTTCAAAGTCTTTAAGGCTTTGGTTGAAAACCAGTATGGGAGGAAACTCAAGGTCCTTAGATATGAAAATGGTGGTGAGTATGTCAAGTTTGAGTTCATTCAATATTGTGTAGATGCAGGTATTCAGATGCAGCATTCTATCCCTTACACACCATAGCAGAATGGTGTTGCTGAGAGGAAGAACAAATCACTGAAAGAGATGGCAACCTACATGATGGAGGCTAAGACTTTGCCACCAAAGTTTTTGGCCGAAGCTATCAACTATGAAGCCTATAGCCAGAATAGGGTGCCTCATAAATATATTGATGGTATGACTCCTTTCAAAGCATGGAGTGGGCACAAGCCAGATGTGACCCATTTCAGGATTTTTGGCTCAAGGGCTTGGGCTATAATTCCAACAGAAAAGAGGAAGGATTTGCAGCCCCAAAGCCAAGAGTGTCTATTTGTTGGGTACTCTGAAGATTCAAAAGGGTACAATCTGATCAATTTTAGCACAAACAAAGCCTTCATTGAAAGGTGTGTTCAGTTTCAAGAAGAGCCCCTAGCAGCAATGGAAGTTGGAGAATCCTCTTCACCACCATAACCTCTGAATGTAAGTGAAGAGATAGTTGAACATGCTGATTCTGATATGTCTGATAATGATGATTTGATTTCATATCCTAACAGCCCTACAAGACCAAAATTGGTATCCAAGACCATTCATGCAGCTGGAGAACTAGCTGGATATCCTAATGATCCTAGGAGGACTAGATCTCAGTTTGAGAGTGCTCTGTCCATGAACGATCCTATGTTTGCAGAGAAATGATATCTGATGGTTGAATAAGATCCACAAACATATGAATATGCATCAAATTATCCAAGATGGAAAACAGCCATGGAAGAAGAGTTCAGCTCACTCTAGAAGAGCAACACTTGGGAGCTGCTTGATCTTCCCCCAGGGAGGAAGCTAGTTTAGTGTAAGTGGGTGTACAAAACCAAATTTGCTGCAGATGGTTCACCTCTGAAGTACAAGGCCAGATTGGTATCCAAGGGCTACACATAGGTACATGGCATAGACTACAATGAGACCTTTACACCAGTGGCAAAGATGGACTCTATCAGGCTAGCCTTAGCCATTGCAGCTTCAAAGAAATGGGAAGTACACCACATATATGTGAAGTGTGCTTTCTTCAATGGAGATCTCACTAAAGAGATATACATGCAGCAGCCTCAAGGATTTTCTACTAACCCATCTCTTGTGTGCAGGCTAAATAAGTCATTGTATGGGCTTAAGCAAGCCCCCAGGGCTTGGTATGCCAAGATTGATAGCTTTCTGCTATCACTGAATTTTGTTCGATGCAAATCAAATCCAAATGTCTATTTGAAGCTGATTCATGGTTCATTAATGATCATTGTTTTGTATGTTGATGACCTTCTCATTAGAGGAAGCTCAAAGGATGAAATTGCTTCCTTGAAGGATGCAATGAACCATGCCTTCTCAATGACAGATTTCGGTTTATTGAGCCAATTCTTGGGGCTCGAGATTGGTCCAACCAAAGAAGGAATAAAAGTACATCAGTCCAAGTATGCCTTGGATTTTCTAAACAAATTCAATATGAAGGAGTGCAAGCCAAGCAAGACTCCTTTCCTTTCAGGAGTTAAGCTTGAAGAAGTTGTTTCTTCACCTATGGTAAACAATACACTATATAGGCAATTGATTGGTTACACATACTAGACCTGATATTTCCTACGTAGTAAGTGTGGCTTCAAGATACATGGATCAGCCTCATGAGATCCATTGGAGAGCAGCCAAAAGGATCCTTAACTTTGTTCAAGGAACAAGGACTCATGG
>LPNX010383407.1:184462-225968 GCA_001517045.1 Pseudotsuga menziesii
ATCAAATCTTGATTTGATTGGGTTTACTGACAATGATTGGGAAAGTGATAGCATAGATCGAAAGTCAACATCAGGATATGTGTTCATTCTTGCAGAAGGGCCAATTAGCTAGTCAAGTAAGAAACAAAGTGCCATTGCACTCTCATCTACAGAAGCAGAGTATAGAGGAGTTGTAAATGCAGCAACTCAATGTTTATGGTTGCAGGGGTTACTTGGAGAGTGTGGCTTCAAATTAGAATACTAAACTACTATCTATTGTGATAATCAGAGTACCATTTGAATCTGCAATGATCTAGTTCAGAAGCAGAGAACCAAACACATTGAGATCCATATGCACTACATCAGACAGCTTGTGCATGATGGCACCATTCACCTACTCTTCTATTCATATTTAGAACAAGTAGCAGATATCTTCACCAAAGTTTTTTGTGAGAAGACATTCAGCAATCTCAAATCACTGCTGGGGATTGCTAATCATGCTGTGAAGCATGAGTGATGAAAAGATTTCCAAATTTTGTTTTACTGTCCATGTTTAAGCGAGGATTTTTTCCAATGGGTTTTTGCCTCTTTCCTTGGTTAAATGGACATGCAGTATGTAAAGGGTGACTAAGCCTTGTTTCTAGGCCCTATAATTTTCTGATATTTTACTCATAAGTCAGGCTTAAGGGGGGGTGTTAGAATAATCAACCCATAGTTAGCTACCATATGTTGGGGCTCCGACCCTAAAGGTCCTTAGTTTTGGTAACTTCACAGTTTTTGAAGAAGTGTAAGCAGAGTTACAACCTAAAATAGTCTTAGGGGTGTCGCGGGTGGGTCGAACCCCCTTTTTTGTAATTAACCCTTGGGTTAAATCCAGGGTTAGGGTTTTGGGCGCCCATGGTGTAAAACCATGGTTTTGTAACAGTGCGCTATATAAATAGGCACTTATGTAAAGAACTAGGGTTATGTCTTAAATGATTATCTTATGAAGCTAATGTAATGCGAAGATAAGAGATTGTATAAGGGTTTTTGTAAGAAGGTTAAGTCCCAGCTGTGTGCATAGATGACCTCTGCAGCTGTGTGCGTAGAGGGGTTGTGTTGAAAAGGAAGATCTGCAGCTGTGTGCGCAGAGGCCTGCTGCTATGTGCACGGCTTTGAGGACTGAAGGGATCTACAGCTGAGTGCGTAGATCAGAACTGTCGTTTTAGTTGTAAAGAGTTAAATAAAGCGCAGTTCCGTGGACGTAGCCCCTTCACTGGGGGTGAACCACGTGACATCTGGTGTTGTGGTTCATTTGTGTGATTTGTTATTATATTTTATGCACTATTAAGTAAATAAGTGATAAAGTAAGATTGTTGTTAATAACTAGCTTCACTGTGAATTCCCAGATAAGGGTTGTGTAAGTAACTGTTTATTTACCTAATCGCGAAGCTGCATAATTGATAATACAAGCATTGTGTTAAGTAATTATTAATAGTTAAAGACTAAGGGTACAGTAAGAATCTCCCTTCTGTTTGCAGAAACCTAATTCTGCGGCACCCCATAGCTGTTTCGGGTGAGACTATAGCCTGTTCGCAGGCTGCTGCCGAAAGGGCCAAGGCTGTGGGTCTTTTTTTGGTGCGAAGTTAAAAGGTGAAACCTAGGTCTGCCCTATTAGCCCAACAAATTGGTTCTGTTGCCGGTTGAAATCAGCATCTGTTGAAGAGAGATCTACGTCGTACCTCGAGGGCTATGTTTTGGTGACCCTTCGTAAAAGAAATTGGTGATTGGGTCGAAGCGACCTATTTGAAGTTTGCAGAACACAAAAATAAAGATCCCCGTCGTAGCGCGGAACAATTTCTGCAAAGGTACGTTTTTTCTGATGTTCATGAAATTTTCTTTGGTTATATACACATAGAATTGCACCAGTGGTTATCCAGGTTAATATAAAGGAGGATGAACTTCCAATAAAACCAGTTTCCTCCCTGGAGCCCCGCAAGAATCGCTATCTTGAAAAGAGTGAACAACGCGATCTCGCGAGCCGTGGATTTTTGGACTACGCGAACTCTCGAAGCATTTTTGATGGAGTTCGCCATCGACACAAGTACCTCCTTTAGCGAAGCTGAACGACAATTTTTCAAAGGACCAAGGGGTAAGTACTTGAACCTATTTAGCTTGAATATTAAAATATTATTGGCTAAAAAAGGAATCTTGCTTATCGAATCAGATTGTTAGATCTAGTATTGCTAACCTATGATTGGAAGTGACTGGGACTGCGATGAGCAAAGTGGTTTGCTGCAAAATGACAAAAGATATAAGAGATATCTCGGCTCCTCTACTGAGTATACCCCCTTAAGCTCTGAAGCCTCTGAGTCCGCCGAGGTCCCCTCTGTTAAAAACCCTCCGATAACCCCGCAGCAGAGACCTATTATCCCTGAGAACCTATCGCAGTCTGAAAGTAACCCTAGCTCGAGTATCCCTGTTGCAGGTCAGTCTTCCCCAGCTAGTTCAAACCCTTCCTCCTCCCCTAGATCCCCGATGGTCCATGTTCATGATGACATCAAACTACCGGTTTTTAAAGGAACTGGGTCAGAAGATCCAGAACAGTTCTGGTTTCTGTGCGAAGCTGTGTGGACCGCGAAGAATATTACGGACATAGATGTTCGACGGGCGCAGCTGATCACTTCTTTCAGAGACCGAGCCCTGACTTGGTTTATGAAGTTTGCTAGCACGCAGAATCCTTCCTTGGCTGACATCAAAGCGGCACTGATCTGAGAATTTAAGAAACCTAAATCAGAATCGCAGTTCATCACTGAGTTAAAAGAGATTCAGCAGCGGTGAGGTGAATCTGTATGGGACTTCGATCAGAGATTCAAAGTTCTGATTGACCAAGTTAGCTTCACGATCAGACCAGCACAAAATAAGGAGTGGTTTATCGCAGCATTATTACCCCACATCAGAGCTCCACTCATGCAACAGAAGGTTGCTGATCAGCAAGAGGCCTTAGAAATTGCCATAAAGCTTGAAACTGCACCTGTTGAAGATAATGTTGGCATAGCTCAAATTCAAGCATAGCTCACGGAGATGGCTTTAGAAATTTGCGACATGAAAAAAGGGAAAGCCACCCGCGAAGAGGTATGGTGTATACATTGTCGAACAGAAGGCCACGACAAGGACCAGTGCCCGGCACTGAGAAACTATTTGAATACTGGCACACCAAACCCGCTGAATCCTAGTGTTATGTACTGTGAGATCTGTCGAACTACTGGCCAGCATCGACCGAAAGACTGCTATCTGTTACAGAGGTATGTTCAAGTCCCGAAGAACCCTTACTATGAATTCTGTAAGTTCATTGGCCACAATGAAGATGAATGTCGCAGCTTCGACCTTATGAGGGAGTGGACCTACGACACTTATAGGATCTACCCGAATGCACAAGGCAATGATGGATATGGTTACCGAGGTGGTCGAGGCAGTTTTAGAGGCCGTGGTCGTGGTATGCCTGGCGGAGGTCGAGGTCAAGTTATTTGCTATAACTGCAATCAGGCAGGACATCTAGCTCGAGACTGTCAAAACCAAACCACGACATGCCAATACTGTAGAGCAGTTGATCATGTCATCGAGCAGTGCCCACAGTTACTAGCTAAAATATAAGAAATAAACAGCAAACCTAGTCCGAGTGTCCAGTTGATTGTTGTCGAGCCACGGCCGATCCCAGCTGTTAATGTTGTTACAAGAAGTGGAGCTACGACAGAGGCATAGTGTCAGGAAAAGCATCCTGACGAAGTTTGGGTCCGCAAGGCCATAGAGAAGACCCCAGCATTTGATGTTCAAAGAGAAAAAGAAACTTTTTTGGAGGCCAGACAAGACTTTGTTGATTCATACTTACCAGCACCAAACAAGCAGCATCAGCAGCTGTAATCCCAGGAAGACTCACAAGGCCAAGTAAGTACTCTATCATCGTTTTTACAGAGTTGCATCAAATTGTTAAGAAATCAGAATGCCTTAAATGAATTACAAAAACTTATTCAGTCTTGTGAACCTCATCAAAGTCCTGATAGTGAAAGAGCTGTTAGTAGAGTTAGAAGAACTGGAAGAGAGATGAGACTACATGCTCAGGTACGAGAGTACGACATGAAGGATATTATTTTAGATCTGGGTTTTGAAGTCAATATTTTAACTAAGAAAACATGGGAACAAATGGGAAAACCTACCCTTGATTGGTCACCTATACAGTTAAGACTAGCCAACTAGCAGAGGATTGTACCCCTAGGAAGACTTCCTCGGGTACCAGTGGATATAGATGGAGTCAGTACTGTAGCAGATTTTGAAGTTATTGAGATCATTGATGACAGTAACCCCTATCCATCTTTGCTAGGAATTGAGTGGGCAATAGATAGTGATGTAGTTATCAATCTTAAAAAGAGACAAATGACTTTTGAAGGGAAGGGATTGAGAGATATACTACCATTGGATCCTTCTCAAGGAGAAATATATATGGAGCCAGTCAGAGAGGAAGATCAGGATATTCTGGACCACATCTATAATATCATAGCAAAATAAGAAGATTATGTCGAGCCTAATGCTGAAGGTGTAATGGATTGAAAATGTGATAGCTCCTGCATGTCTGACTCAGATGATGGTTTAGAGAGTTGGCAGAATCGACTATATAAGCTACATGGTCATCGGTGCACACGAATTACCAAATCTCTTAGATGCCTTAGTGCACAGGCCAGAGACTTGCCTACATATGATGGGTTGACAGATCCAAGAAAATTCATTGCGCAGTTCTCAGAACAAGTGCCAGAATCACTGAGAATGCAGACTCTGGAAGCAGCACTGAGAGCTACAGCACCGAGATGGTGGAAAGGCCACAGGATGTATATTCACAGTTGGGAAGCTTGCCAGAAATTTCTACGCCTCCGATTCCTAGACCAATATCAAGGGGTGCGAAGTAAGTTCAATGGGCAGAATAGTCCCCGAGAACATTTGAAACAATGTTATGCAGCATGCGAACATGTACCTCGCGAGGAATGGGTGCATAAGTTTGTGCACACTTTGGAACTTATAGCAAAAAATGGGTACATGGAGGTTGAGCTTCGACACGGTACTGTAAGTTGGGATGATCTTGTTGATAGTTTTTTACTTACATTTTCTGTTAACGAAGTTTGCCCTACTTTAGGTGTAGATGTCAGACTGATCCATGACAAGGTAGGTGATGATCAAGAAAGAACTGAGTACCAAACTAAGGAGCAGAACCAAGATGTTAGTGCACCAAACCTAACAGCCCCGTCACAGATCTTACCAGGACAGACCGTGGAGCAATGTTGTACCAAGGCTGCCAGTTGTGACGAAGCTAAGACAGTGATTTTACCGGAGCACAAAAACACGGCAAAGCTTAAAATCCAGCCATTGGAAAACAGCCGAATTGGCGGCATGGGAACTTTAATTACCTTAATTATCTGTACTAATGAGATCATGGAAAATCCAGTACCGGTCGGAAAATATTTTTATCGGATTTGGTGCCTTAAATGCATCGTCCTAACAGATTTGATCGATAAAGTGTATAAGAGGATCCCTAAGTTGGCAACAAATGCATTTTGCATTTCCTTAACACTTACAAGTGCACCCATGACAGACGAGTGAGAGCTTTAGGATCTAGTAAGAGAGTTCGAACAGAGAGGTCTCTGGAGTCATTCTGATCCCCCACATACCCTTGTGCCCCATGAAGAAGCTCACCCAACCCCGCCGCGGCCGATGCAGACACGGTCCGCTAGGAAAAAGTTTAAACCTGAAGTTCGTTCTTAGAGGAACGAAGACCGACACAGGCATTCAGGGAAAACATCAGGGACTCACCAGATGGACCCGCCGAGTTCAGTACAGGTCCCGACTGAAGAAGAAGAGCACATTAAACCACAAAGGCCACCGTATCTCCAGCCCGTCCGACCAGGCGTCCAACCACCCCGGTAGACAAAACAATTTACATTAAGCACGCCCTCGCTACCACCGGGTGTACAACTGGTTGGAACCATGACAGGAAAAATAGACCGGCTCAAGTATGTCGACCATGACACAAATGATCATAGAAAGTTTCCACAGTTTGCACCTGCTCAAAACTTGCATCGCGTCAAATACCCAGACAATAACGTGACACTATTGGAAGTGCGATGGTGGGCTGCTGGCTTGGACACAGCTGGCCTGCTAAAAATGCTTGATATTCCTCATTTTGGGCGTAGCACACAGGTGACCGTTGTGGTTAAGCAAGTGTTAGCATTAGTACATGACGGCTACCCGTGGATAGGATACCAGTAAATTCCTATTGATGCTGAGCTTATTCATAAGATCACAGGCTTACCGATAGCGGGACCTGATCCGAGCATTGAATTTTCATCGAAACACGAGGATACAAAGCTCGCACAGAGCATGAAGGACCGTTTTAGCCTGACCAAGGGGAAACGAGGGTATCACACTTCCACGATTGAGGACCAGAACATCCGCTTCGCTGCTGAGCTCCTAGCGTGCAAACTCCTGCGAAAGTGCAGGCCCAGTGAGGTGCTTGCCCCGGTTATTAGAATCGCCATAAACTGTGCTGAGGGTTACACTTACAACTGGTCCGCATATCTTGCGAGGGAATTCCTGGAAGATGCCCATGATGCGTAGGAAAAAGGTAGGACTTTTCATTATTCTTGGCTATTAATACTTATTGCACTAATCGGGTGGAAAGAACCCACTAAGGCTCAGTTCGTAGAGGCACCCCCAGGCATGTCGGGTGTAGTAAGATACACATCCCTCTGGCTGCCATCCGACAGAACATCTCAGCAGATAATGAACACTGTGTTCGCCTTTTATGGCATGAGTATCCACTACGAGATCTTGCGAATACCACGACTTACCCATGAGCTGTTCTCTCAATATGAAGGTGCTGCGAACTTCAGTGCCGATATGCATCATGTTTTCATTCAAGCCCGTGTAGATCCAACACATCAGTGGTTTAAGTTACCATATGTAGTAACCAAAGTAGACATCCCAGGCATAGTTCAACAATGGCCAGCTGACTGGTTGAAAGATGCAAGAAAGAAACCCACTATTCCAGTTCTCCCTGTTACCTAGACAAGCGCAGGTACCAGTCAGGCGCAACAGCAAAGTCCACTAGAAGATAGCGAAGACCTAAGCGACTCGCAAAAAGAGGGAAATGACCAAGGTGGAGATGGTAATCACGAAGAAGAGGACGAAGAGTCAGCCAAAACTCTATCCGATCTTAATCGATCACCTAAGCGCAAATCACCAGAGGTGCAGGAGGTAAGCAAGCCTCAGTCCCGCAAGAAGACAAAGGCGTCGAAGGACAAAGATCTAGATGAAGGAGTCACTGTGTCACTAGAAGAGCTTGATCAAGCTCTTGATAGGTCCACTGAAACACTAACTCAAAAGTGGTCACAGTTCACGGATGTACATCTTGCTGCAGACATGGGTGTCGCAAACAAGGTGTCGGAGCTAAAAGAGCTAGCAACAAAATCAACGACTAATACAGCGACAAGTAGTACCCCAGTATCTGTGCAATAGGATATGAGACAATGGCCAACTAGAGATAACAAGGGCCAAGTGTCAAGCGCATCTCTAATACTGGCTGATGCAGATTCACGACTGCAGATGGGTATGACAGTTGGAATCGACTATACCAAGCTGTCTATGACAGAATTGCACCTCTGCCAGTTAGCCATCACAAAGGAGATCCACGCATGAGATAGCTACTCTCAAATACAATTGCAAGACACCGTGAAGAAAATCCAGAATCTTGCAGCAAGGCTGGAAGACGTGGCACAAAAGAAGAAAGAGGCTGAACATACAAGAGCTACATTGGCGCGAGCGCTAGATGAGGCATGTCGGAGTCTTCCTGACTTCGACATCCAAGACGAAGAGGAACCAGAGCAAAGAATTACCAAGCTGAGAGACTACGCCCAACAGTCTCACAGTGAAATCAAAAAGTTAAAAATAGAACACCAGAATCAGATCGCGAAGCTTCAACTTCGCATCCCTCCAGAAACTCCACCTGAGGTCCAAGAACAGCGCCACAAGGACATCCAGGCCTCAGCAGCGAAAATATCAGATCTTGTGGGAAGCGCAGCAAAGCTGCTGGAAGATAGTATCGAACTATGGGCAAACCTACAGGACCACCCAGATATAGGTAAGGTACAGGAAACCATCAATCTGCGACAGGCAGAATTAGATGCAGTCAGAGCAGAAATTAAGACGTTGCCTCCTATGCAGAAAATGGCTAAGGTGAAGCAAAGCAAGGAGCTCCAGCAGGAAATCGACTCCTGCAGGATGAAGGTAACACTACTGGAAAATTTTCTACATCCACTTGTCGATGAATCATTGGAATTGAGCAATGCTGCGGAGAGTCAGCTCAAAATTTTGAAGAACTATGATACTTTTGCACAAGAAAAGGCTAATGAGGTATCATCCTCAGTGTTGCAGGAATTGGTGGAAAAAGAGAAATCAGTTGATGACATTATATACAACCTCAACAGTCGTTTCCATATCCTTACAAAGAAGATCCTCCCATCAGAAGAGTCGCAGAGTGCCCTCGGACGGGCCACAAGTGAGTCTTAGGGGCCTGTTGGGGCTCCAACCCTAAAGGTCCTTAGTTTTGGTAACTCCGCAGTTTTTGAAGAAGTGTAAGCAGAGTTACAACCTAAAATAGTCTTAGGGGTGTCGCGGGTGGGTTGAACCCCCTTTTTTGTAATTAACCCTTGGGTTAAATCCAGGGTTAGGGTTTTGGGCGCCCATGGTGTAAAACCATGGTTTTGTAACAGTGCGCTATATAAATAGGCACTTATGTAAAGAACTAGGGTTAGGTCTTGAATGATTATCTTATGAAGCTAATGTAATGCGAAGATAAGAGATTTTATAAGGGTTTTTGTAAGAAGGTTAAGTCCCAGCTGTGTGCGTGGACGACCTCTGCAGCTGTGTGCGCAGAGGGGTTGTGTTGAAAAGGAATATCTGTAGTTGTGTGCACAGAGGCCTGTTGCTGTGTGCACGGCTTTAAGGACTGAAGGGATCTACAGCTGAGTGCGCAGATCAGAACTGTCGTTTTAGTTGTAAAGAGTTAAATAAATCACAGTTCTGTGGACATAGCCCCTACACTGGGGGTGAACCACGTGACATCTGGTGTTGTGGTTCATTTGTGTGATTTGTTATTATATTTTATGCGATGTTAAGTAAACAACTGATAAAGTAAGATTGCTGTTAATAACTAGCTTCACTGTGAATTCCCAGATAAGGGTTGCGCAAGTAACTATTTATTTACCTAATCGCGAAGCTGCATAATTGATAATACAAGCATTGTGTTAAGTAATTATTAATAGTTAAAGACTAAGGGTATAGTAAGAATCTCTCTTCTGTTTGCAGAAACCTGATTCTGCGGCACCCCATAGCTGTTTCGGGTGAGACTGTAGCCTGTTCCCAGGATGCTGCCGAAAGGGCCAACATTGTGCATCTTTTGTTGGTGCGAAGTTAAAATATGAAACCCGGGTCTGCCCTATTAGCCCAACACCTTAGACATTAATTAATCCAATTTTTGTCTTATTTGCCTAGTTTCCATATTCCACCTTATGCAAGTTGTCCTCCACACATCCATAGTGGTCAAAATTGCTAAATTTGAGTCATGGAGCGCTTGGGAAACCTCTTGGAATCAAATTTGCTTTATTCCTAGCCTCCCTAGCACATGTCTGCTTTTTCTGCTTTATTTCCTGCTTTTTTTGAGTTTTAAGGCAATTGGGAAAGTTTGATTAGGTGAAGTTAACTTATTTTTTGTCCTCAACATCCTCCACTCTTTTCTCCTATGAAAAGCATGTATGAGTTGTCCTTCCACCACCTATTATCTTACCTAATTGATTTTTCCAATTCGCGAGCTCCTAGACAGATTTGGAAAGTGCTTCATGCACCTATGGGGGATTTGCTTAGATTTAGTAAGCCTTCTTTTGACTAAATTCGAATGGCATATTCATGCATTCGAATCTATCATGTAATTATTTATTGTGGCAGCCTATGACTTCACAGGGTTGGCTATTGTACACTTATTCAATACAGATTAGTGTTATGCTCCATATTCAGTCTCCTTTTGTGAGTAATTTGCATGTGTAATTGGCAATTGTTGTGAGTGTAATTGTTCTAACACCTAGGTTCAATTTCCACAGTTTTATTCTATTATTCAGTGCTACTCTATTCTACTTGGAAATATAAAAATTTTCAAGTCTATGCATATTTACAATGGATCCACTTTCAAATAAGTGACTCAAGTATGCTCATACTCCCAACAGAAAATTATAACTTTATGAATGCTAGGATATGAGAGATAAACTTCCCTTGAAATTATGGTTTCAAGAATTGCTTAAGTATGGAATGATTTTGCAGACTGATGGTAGATTGAAACCAAACTTCAATATCATCTTTTTTCCCTTGGTTTATCATGGATATTACAACATTACTCCCCTTAATAAATCGATCTTCCTAAATGCATAACAGATTCAGATCTAATGATGTGAATGATGCTTCAAATTTTGGTTCCACTGTTCATTCTTCATCAAATTTGTAGACCGTGGACTTGTTGATGAGGGCTAGAAGAAACTCCATTGGCAGATATTGGACCTATAATCAGTTCAGACCTTGGGTGGACTTGCTGCAACCATGCAAAATATTTTTGTAGTGTTGTAGGTGAGGTAGAACAAGAGGGAAATGTAGTCAAATTTTACACTTCAACAATGTAAGCATACGATACTACTTTATTATGGTTAGGGTGGAGGGTGGATTGGATAGGAAATTGTGTTGGATACCAAGTATTTTGATGAAAAGATAGATGTGGTTGGTGTTTATCCTAAAGTATGCCAACTAGACTACAAAGAAGAAGGGTTTAGGCACCTCAGCATTTAAGGATTGTTTTTGTTAATTTTTGGATAACAATAAAAATTGAAGAATAAAAAATCATGTACAGAGGAATAAATAATCTAAAAACATTAGATAATGTATAAATAAATGTTCAAGATAAGAGAAAGGTTCAAATTATAAACGATACAAAGAGGAAACAAACAATTTTACACTCACTGCATCACATAAAAATTCAGGTGCTCAAAAATACATTTCAAATATCTTTCAGCAATAATATTCATTTTCCAACACAGGAATTCATATAGAAAACATCCATATAAATAAAATGTGTAGACATAGGTTCAAACAAAACCATAGAACATTAAAACAATATATAACGTTAAACCTAGCTCCCATAGATAAGAAAGCCGTCCATTTCAGAAAAAAAAAATTCCTTACACAGTCCTATAATTGTTGAACTGTACACAGGTTCCATGCATATGTCGACCCTCATGTGTCTCCTCTTGTTCAAACAAAATTTTACAATATATAGGAAAAGGTAAAACTGAAAAGATTGTTTCTAGATCCACCTTTTTAGGATTAAACTTCCAAAAATAGAAAAGTATCAAATTTAAAAGATCTAACTAACTGAACATGACCTGTGTCAAATCTATACTAACTTAATCATCAGATCAAAGTCTCCTAGAGGCTTCATCTAGTGCATCTACCCCACCCAATGCATGTGCCTTGTTTTGTAACCGGTTGTATTCCTTCTAAAAATGAGCTAGCCTCTCCTCAATATCCTTCTTTTCTATGATAAGGTGAATATTTTGTTCCTGTGATAATGTCCTCCTTTTCACTGCTTCTTCTTCCACCTGTGCCAACTCTAAACATTTTTTATTGATCTCTTGTAGATCTTGTTTCAACATCTTGTTTGCTTGCAACAACTATCCTTAATTTTGTTTATATGCTCATTCTGAAGCTTGAATTGCTCAATTTCTTTACTCTATTGATCTTTTTCTAATTATCTCATTAAGATATCCAAGTCCTCACAAGTTTCATTCGTAATATTATCTTTTTCTAGATTCTCTTGTTCTGTTGTAGCTTCACCAGGTTCAAATTCTGCTAGATATTTTCCTTTCAAGTATGATATTATTGATGTTGTATTCTCCTGTAGATTTTCTTCATCATCAAAATGACTTGGAAAATTTTTAGGAACAAGATCTGGTACTCTTTTCAAATTCTGCTCAATGTTATCTAGCACCTTACTTAATGCTGCTTCAACAAACTTTGCCCGTTCATCTTCATCATCATCTGATAACTCCTGCACTTCAATTACTTGATTCTTTTTAATATTTGGATTCAACACAACCTTCATATTTAACCTTATTTTGTTTATAGGGTGAGTATTGGTCCTTGAATAAAATTTAATAGGCTTCGATGAGCTCTCTGTAGGAAAAAGAAATTTACTACAAGAAGGATTTAAATCCTGACTTACCCCAACTTCTTTGTCTTCGACCATAGATTTTTTACATGTATCAAAATCCTGTATTCCTACATCTTCAAATATACCTTGATGAATCTTTGAAGGTTTCTTAACAATCATTTCTTCTTCAATAGATTTACCCTTGTGGTGATCTTCTATTTCTTTTTCAGAAGGATATTTGACATATTAACTACCTCTGTACCAACAAGAGTTTTCATGGCCTTTCTCCTAGTAGGGTTTTGCTTTCTTTTACCCTCTTTACCTTACTTAAATTCAACTTTGAAACTGGACCAAAACAATAAATGAGACCAATATCTCTCATGTTTTTCTAATTCTTTGGCAATTAACATTTTAACCAAGCCTTGATGAAAAATGTTGTTGCCAAAAGAATCAGGATGATTCTGCACCCTAATGGCCATCGTACTTAAACTCTTCAGAAAGTAATAGGGTAGGTTTAACCTTTTGGTACCTGATATGTGCTGAAGAAACCACATAAGATAGAGTTAGATAGTGGTGAACCTCCCCTCACAGGTCACATATCTTTGGATGATATGGAGAATGTCACGCCATTATTCAAGTAGAAAGGTGATTTGAATCCCTTGGGTCCAATCATGGTTTCTGTGTGCAGGTAGATGAAATTGCCCATAATATTCATCTATTGATTGTCCTTTATACCATTTCTCACCCTTGGGAGAAATTCCAATAGCTTATGCAATGGATTGCTTTATTGCTAAAAACTCGATCCCACCAACGTTCACTGCCGAGTCCTTAAAATTCTAGCAAAAATATTTCGTAACCTCTATATGATAATTCCCAATTATCTCACACAAGGTATACCATCCCATCGCTTTGAAGTTTGCAACAACTAATGGAAGTTTACTCATCCATTCAACATTATTGGGAGTACATGACCCCTGGAAGGGGGTTTCTTATCTGAATCCATGATTGAATTCGAAGCTCTAGACACAACACTAGAAACAAAAATCTCACAAGAAAACATGAAAAACCCTCTTTGGAGATCAGTCATTGTTACATATCGAACTGATAGGGTACAGAGAATTAAGTTCGAAATGATGTTTGATTGTGGAGTAATATTGTTGTAGGTGTAACTCAGAGCCAACTGTTGGCTTGTTAGCTGGAACAAATCCCAAAGACCGAACAACTACATTATCATTTGCTAGGGTTTGAAACCTGCACATAACCCTAACTTGGAAAGATAGCAATGCGCATGTGCATGAATGATGAGATGCACTTCCAAGTTGCATTAAAATGTAGGATATTAAATATTTAACCCTAAAATTGCATTCATTTTATTAGATGAATAAACACTTATTAATCTACTATGAGCTTAAGTCTAAACTAACATATTTGCATAATGCAAAGATATATTTAAAATGACATCAAAACAACACAAACATAGGAGAAAAATAAAATCAAAGGGGATACAATTGTCTAAGGTTGGAAGATAACCCTAGGTAAAATAGTTGACATACCTAGGACTAACACTAGCTCCATCCGGGGATGGAATTTCCCTGTGATTTGCCAAGAACTGTAGACCAAGTGCCTTTAATTTTTTGTCAACTAAAACTCATAACTGATACTGATCCATTCGGTTATGGAGTCTTATTTAAACAAATTTGAAACTCACCGGTATTTACAATGTGAAGAGTACCCCTCAGATCTTACCTGGTATAAAAATGCTTCAAAAAACACCCATTGAATGGGTCTACTAGCTCATCACTTTCTAAATTATGTAAAACAAATGTATTGTTCCCAAAGCTTCTGACAATTCTGAAAGGTCCTAGGCATAGATGATCAAAATTTCCATGTTTTGATTTCTCATCTCTACATGCATCCCATCTAAGCACCAAATCACCAAGAAGGAAATTGTCTTCTTTGAATTTTTTATTATCAAACCTCTATTTTATTTTATCTTTATACATCTGAGCCCTTTCAACAAGCATCTCTCTTTCCTATTGTAGTTCAATCATCTGAAAAATTTTCCATTGTACCTCATTTGTTTCTTCAATACTATCTTGCATGAACTTCATGACAGGAAGACCCAGCT
The DNA here is from genome assembly GCA_001517045.1 of Pseudotsuga menziesii. NCBI lineage: Eukaryota > Viridiplantae > Streptophyta > Pinopsida > Pinales > Pinaceae > Pseudotsuga > Pseudotsuga menziesii. The sequence goes on from LPNX010383407.1 coordinate 198,838, forward strand.
GTATAGGAAAAAATTCCTTAGTTTCATATACAAGCAAGAAAGGAGAAGTAATAATAGCCTTCTTTGAGGTGATATGATTGGCCCAAAGAGCATATTTCAACTTACTATCCCATCATTTTTGTTCTCTGACAAAAGTTTCTTAATATCGTTTACAATGTTCCTATTTGTGGACTCTAACAAGACATTACCTTGTGGGTAATATGGAGTTGAATGTTTCAAAATAATTCCATGTTTTTCACAGAAATAAACCATATTCTCAGACTCGAAAGCAGGATCATTGTGTGTTACAATATTTCTACGGAAACCAAATCTACTCAAAATGTTTTCCTCCAAAAATTTTTTTATGACTTGATCAGTTGCTCTTTTGGTTGGAATTTCCTCTACCCATTTTGTAAAGAAATCAGTGGCTGTCAGAATATTTTTTGTTGATCACTAGAATGTGGATTGATTTCTCCTATGAAATATAACCCCCACTACTGGAAAGGGGCTTCAACTGAGATAGGTTTAAGAGGCAAAGAAAGCAATTTTCGCTTACCTGCAAACTTTTGGCATTCAACACAAGCTCTTACATGGGAAAAAACATCTAAAAATATCTTTGGCAAAAAATAGCCTGCTCACAAAAGTTTAAAGGCCATGGCCTTCCAATAATGGTGTCCACCACAAATTCCTTCATTCATCTCAAGTGTAATAGCCTCAGCCTCTTCTTCATCAACACATTTGAGAAGAATAGCTACAAGATCTTTCCAAAATAGATTATGTTCAGAAATACAAAAATTCAGGGCTTTCAACTTTAAGGATCTGAATTTTTCTTTATCTAAATCTAGTGGAAATTATAGAAACAAAATAAAATATACTATATCATTGTACCAAGTTGAGTCAACATACTTCTGAAAAACCTGTTCCTTTTCCCTTTCATGCTAAGATTTTTCTTCTTCGGGTAATTCATTAAACACAACATTCAATCCTAATTCTTGGAAATTAGAATCTGTAAGCAACTTATCCAAACCTTGACCTTTAACAAGTTTAGTTGGACTTATCTCAATGTCATATTTCATTATTTTTTCTATCCAACGACCTCTTTTCCCTTTAGAGTCAGGTTGTGTTAAAATATCCTTTACTACTGCATTAGGAACATACGCTAAATTTTTTGAATGCAATAAGTAAATTCTGAAAAACTTAAGGGCTTTAAGAAGTGCACAATCCTGCTTCTCGAAAGTGCTATATTTGAGTTCTGAGTCCCTTAAAATTTTACTGAAGAATGAGATAGGATGTTCACGACCTTCTAAATTCTTTTGCAATAGTACCACTACTATATTGTCTTCAGAAGCAAAAGAAAAGGTAATGACATTTTTAGAAAAATCAGGGCGTACCAAAATCGTTTCTTTTGTGAGAGCTTCTTTGATTTTTTCAAAAGACAGCATTGCTTCTCGCATACATTTTACTTCTTGATCTTTTCTCAGCATCTTAGTTATTTTCTTAACAATTTATGAAAAATTGGGAATAAACCATCTAAGAAAATTAAATTTTCCAATAAAGGAATGAATATCTTTTTTATTCCTTGGAATAGTAATTTTCAGAATTGCTTTCACATGTTCTAGGTCAATATTGATACCATCAACTGAGACAATATGACCAATAAGTTTTCCTTATTTCATGGAAAAATGAGATTTATTTGGGTTCAAGGACAAACCAAACTTACTGCATTTCAAAAAGTTTTTTTTGAGATGCTTAAGATGGCTTTCATCTGAATCTGAAAACACTATTATGTCATCCATATAAATCACCACAAATTTCTCCCTTTCACCAACAAATGCTATGTCCGTATCACTGTGAAAATTTCGACTTGTGTTCGTTAAACCAAATGGGATTTTATCATATATAAAAGTTCCCCAAGGAGTGCTAAAAGAAGTTTCTTCCTTATCTTCTTGATGAACAACAATTTGGTTGTAACACAAGAACCCATCTATCATTGATATTCTTTGAGCACCAACTACCCTTTGCAATATCTGATCTATCTTAGGCATGGGGTAATTATCTTTTAAAGTAGATCTATTCAAATTATGAAAATCAACACATAACCTTATCTCACAATTTTTCTTTCGAACAGGAACCATATTTGCAACCTAAGTGGAATACCGAATGGGTACTATAATTTTTGTATCCAACAACTTTTTCACTTCCTTTTCAGTAACTGGTAACAATGCTAGGTTGGTTCTTCTAAGTTTCTACTGGAAGGGTTTAGTATCAAGTTTTAAAAAAATCATTTATTGGATTATGCTAGTATCATATGTCTTGAGATCCTCATATGACCAAGCAAATATATCCACAAACTTTTTTAACAGACTGATATACTTCCTTTTATTCTCTTGTGACATCAACTTAGGAATTTTAATGATCTTGGGTTGACTTTCAGTTGTAATGTTGTAGCTACTAAAATTTTCCTGAGAATATTGTACAGTAGGTTTTGATAAAGTATCATCTTTTAAAAACAATATTTCTAGAGGAACTAAACCCTTTGGAATGAAATTTCATTTAAGTTCAATAATCTTATGATCAGAAATTGACTATTCTGTAAAAGAAGGAAATTCATCCACACCATCATCATGTTTTTCATCAATATGAGAGGTTGAAAACTCACCTATTAATTCCAAGAATTTCTTTATTTCCAGATCATCCTAAAATGCTCTCCAATGTTTTATGTTATCACGAATTGAAGGCCTGTGCCTAACTTCAATTGGGTATCTGAGTTGAGTATTTTGCAGGAATTTGAAAAATGTTGTTGCTAGAGACAAAGATATAGTTGTTTGATTTTGATCTCTAGGAATGAAGGAAATATCAAATGCTGAAAATAAACTATCCATTAAATCCCATACTTCATTTCTATTAACTTTTAATGACTACTGCTTTATTTGATAAACATTTCTGACCTGCTCAACCACTAACTCAAAGTTCCAAAAAACAACGAGCTGTTGAATTCCCAAATCCTTTGCAGCTCTTAGTCCCAGTACTAATAGTTCATATTTTGTTGTATTGATAGTTTTCTAAAATTCTAATTTGTAGATCAGACAAATGATTTCCCCTCCAGGAGAAATGAGAACAATTCCAGCTCATGCTCCTTCTTTAGATAAGAACCATAAAAGTACATCTGTCACAATTCATCTTGTTTTTCAACACTATAATGAATTGGTTCTTCCTTTTCCACTTGCAGAATAGTACCAGATGTTTCTTCATTACTCAAATGCAACATACAAGATCCCATATCTTCTTCCACAACATAAATTGGATGATTTTTTGGATTGTTGTTGTCACTTACTGAATAATCCAGCTGCACTTCGTTGTATAACCTTCTGTGCTCTCCTCCAAAGATTGGAATAGTAGCATAGGAAAAATCCATCTGTAAAGTACCTCCCACTCTTTTTTCCCAGGACATCTATAGCAACATGCCAAACTTAGGTGCAATATCAGAAATAACCACATCCGTAGTAACATTCTTCATAGGTAATCGTGCAAGATTGACAAGAATATATTTTATCACTCCTAAACACTTAACTGCTATTGAATCAAAAGAAAATAAATCATGATAAGGTATAGTAATGCTCAGACCTAGGGTTTCCATGATAGCTTTGGGAATAACACTATGAGAATCTCCACAGTCTAACAAACAGTTGTGTAGCATTTTCTCATGAACTGTTAAGGTAATATAGAAATGAGGAGGGAAATCTGATTTATTTTCAACTCTGTCAGGTGAGGAAGAACCAACAAAAATGGTAGGATTCTCATATTGTAGGATTATAACATCATATGGGATTTCATTAGATTGTGATTTCAACATTATGTAAGAAAGATATCTATGTGAAGGTATTTTCATGAACTATGTTAATGGGATATGAATCTTAACCTTACTCAACTCATTTTCAAAATTGAAACCCTGATTACTCTTATTGATTTCTTCCAACTTTGTGAGCTTAGCTTTATTAACCCTGTGATTCTGTTTCTTTTCAAATGATGGATTTGGCCATCATTTGTTTGATAGGAGAAGATACTTTATTTTTAGGAATTTGAACAACTTGTTTAGCACCAGATATTATATTATAATACATTTTTGGATCTATTTGATAAATATCAGCTGGAGATGTATAACTAAAATCATCAAAATATTCATAGTTTTGATACTGAGCTTTAGTAAGAAAAAATTCATATGATTCTTCTTTAGGATTGATATTCTGATCCAAATGTTCATATTCCAACTCCTCAACCTCCTCCTCTTCATTCAACAAATTATTTTGGAAAGGGGGTTGAACTCTCTGATCCTCATTATCTTTTCCCTCTCTTTGAATTTCATTGTTCCTCCTTTCTCTGGGAAAAAATCTTGGAAAAAAAGGACATCTAAATTGATTTGGATTTCCTTCTTGCAAAGGTCTAATTAAATTATTATTCTCCATTTCTACTCTGTTGACTTTTGTAGACAAATTTTTAATTAACTTATTCATTTTATCCATTTTGTCTGATTACTTACCTGTAGAAGTTGATTTCATCATTTATTTTTTCCCTTTTTTTTATATTTCTCTAGGTATTTTGATTGTTCTTTAAGCTTACTTGATGCCAACATGTTTGAATCAACTTCTAATGCAACTTCCTCAATACTTAGCAAGTTTATAGACCTTCTTTCTTTTAAAAGCAAAGAAAACTCAGAATCAAATGAATTGGCATACATCAATTTTACTGAGGGCTCAAAAGGATTAATTTCAGCTGGTATTTTACTATACATCTTATTGAAGCATTTTTAAAATTAAACAAATGATTCATTTCTCTTTCTTTTCAAAGCCCCAAATTCAGTGATGCAGTAAAGGAAGTCTTTTGTATCCCCCCACTGTTTCATGAACACTTCCTCTGATTCTTCTATCGCATATATGGATCCTGTAGGTAATTCTCTAAACAATTTCCTGACCTCTCCATCTAAGATCTAAACGAACATCCGCATCTAGACATCCTTAGCTTCAATATTCTGATTGTCATTATAACTGAAAAATGCATTCCAATTTTCCTCTGTTGTTACCTCCCCTTGACCATTAAACATAGGGAGATATTTTGGATAATCTCCCTCAAGAAGAGCATAAAGGGGTTGAGGCATCACCAATGGGGCATACCTTGCAGCCACTATATGGTCCATATAATTAGGAGGTTGGCAGCCATTTTGGACTAGATGGGCTTGGACTAGATTGGCTTGATGAAGAAGAAGAAGAACTATTGACCTTAAGCTGATGAAGTGGGATCCTACTCGTGAGAGGAATGTAAGGTAAAATTTTATTTTTTAATGAAAAATCTCCTATATGTAAAAACTCAGTTTTAACCTCTTCAAAAAATAACGGATTTGTAAAAACCTAAAAATTATCAATATGAGTGACAAGAAAAGACAAGTCTTGTTCCTCTTTTTATTTATTAGGTTGTGGATTAACAAAAGGAGAAGAAAATTGTGATGGATCAGGTATTTCTAAAGATGAACTAGGATACAAAAATCTTCTAGATTAGGTAGAACTCATTTTTTTCCTAGCATCCCTTAGAATCTGCTCGTGATCTGGGACTCCTACATGTAGAGGAGATGAAGGATTTTACCTAGTCACAACTATTTTAGAATCCACAACAGGGATGATTTTAAGGAACCATGCTTATTTAAAAGTGTATAAATGTTGGTGAATATTACCAATTCCTAAAACTCCAACTATAAAATGATTGGTAATATTTTTCAAAAAATATTTTAATTTCCAAGGATTTTATATCATTTTTATAATAATTTGGTGATTTTTAGGGTGAAAAAATTTTACCCCATCAACATTGGGTGAAACAGGGCTTCAAAAAATGCAAAATGGTGAATTTGTTTTAGAGAAAAACATGGAAAAATAGCCCACTGGGATAAATTTCGCCCCTAAAATTATCCCTAATCCACAATTTCTTTCCTTTAACAAAATAGGTGAAAAATGTAGTCTATAAAACCATTCATTGATTATGTTCACCCTACAAACCAGATCTGTCAATGTTGAACCAAGGAATAAATTCTACGCTTCCTCCCCAACAAAGACGCGAAAATATGTTTATCCTAAAGTCTACTAACTAGACTACAAGGAATTAGGGTTTAGGCACCTCAGAATTTAAGGATTGTTTTTGTTGATTTTTTGGATAACAATAAAATGCCAAGAATACAAAATCATGTACAGAGGAATAAAAAATATGAAAACATTAGATAATGTATGTATAAGGACAATATATAAAAGAAAGGATAACTGTTTAGGATAAGATATAGGTTCAAATTATAATTGATACAAAGAGGAAACAAACAATTTTACATTCATTGCATCATATAAAAATTCAGGTGTTCAAAAATACATTTCAAACATCTTTCATCAATAATATTCATTTTCCAACACAAGCATTCATATAGAAAACATCCATATAAATAAAAAGTGCAGACAAAGGTTTAAACATAACCACAGAACATTAAAACAATATATAGCTTTAAACCTAGCTCCCATAGATAATAAAGTCATTCATTTCAGAAAATAAGTCCTTACACAATCATATAATTGTTGATTTGTAAAAAGGTTCCATGCATATGTCGACCCTCATGTGTGTCCTCTTGCTCAAACAAAATTTTACAATATATAGGAAAAGGTAAAACCAAAAAATATGTTTCTTGATCCACCCTTTTAGGATTAAACTTCCAAAAATAGAAAAGTATCAAATTTAAAATATCTAATGAATTGAACATGACATGCGTCAAATGTATACTAACTTAATCATCAGATCAAAATCTCATAGTAGCTTCATCTAGCGCAGCTAGCCCATCCAATGCATGTGCCTTCTTTTCTAACCGGTTTTATTCCTTCTGAACTTGAGTCGGCCTCTCCTGAATCTCATTCTTTTCTCTGATAAGTTGAATGTTTTTTTCCTATGCTATCTTCCTCCTTTTCAATTCTTCTTCTACCACCTGTGCCAACTCTGAATAATTTTTATTGATCTCTTGCAGGTCTTGTTTCAACATCTTGTTTGCTTTCAACAAGCTATCATTAATTTGATTTATATTCTCATTCGGAAGCTTGAATTGCTAAATTTCTCTTCTCTGTTGATATTTTTCAAATTCTCTCATAAAGATATCTTAATCCTCACAAGTTTCATTTACAATATTTCCTTTTTCTATATTCTCTTGTTCGTTTGAAGGTTCACCGGGTTCAAATTCTACTAAATATTTTCCTTTCAAGTTTGAGATTATTGATGTTGTATTCTCCTCTATATTTTCTTCATTTTCAAAATGAATTGGACAATTTTTAGGAACAAGATCCGGTACTCTTTTCAAATTATGCTCAATGTTATCTAGCACCTTACTTAATGTTGCTTCAACAAACTTTTCCCTTTCATCCTCCTCATCATCTGATGACTCCTGCACTTCAATGACTTGATTATTTTTTATCTTGGGATTCAACAAAACCTTCATATTTAACCTTAGTTTGTTTACAGGGAGAGTCTTGGGAATTGAATAAAATTTAACAGGCTTCGATGAGCTCTCTGTAGGAAAAATAAATTTACTACAAGAAGGATGTAAATCCTGACTTATCACAACTTCTTTGTCTTTGACCACTTTTTTTTTACATGTATCAAACTCCTATATCCCTACATATTCAAATCTACCCTGATAAATCTTTGAAGGTGTCAAAACAATCATTTCATATTCATGATCTTTACCCTTGTGGTGATCTTCTATTTCTTTTTTAGAAGTATATTTTGATATATTAACTACCTCTGTATCAATAGGATTTTTCATGTCCTTTTCCCTGGTAAGGTTTTTCTTTATTTTACCCTCTTTACCTTCCTTAAATTCAAATTTGAAATCGGAACAAAATAAGAAATGAGACCAGGATCTCTAATGTTTTTCTAATTCTTTGGAAATTAACAGTTTAACCAAGGCGTGATGAAAAGTGATGTTGCTAGAAGAATCAGGATGATTCCACGCCCTAATGACCAACTTACTTAAACTCTTCAAAAATTAATAGGGTAGGTTAAATATGTTGGTACCTGATATGTGCTAAATAAATTTCATATGATAGAGGTAGATAGTGGTGAACCTCCCCTCACATGTCACATATATTTGGATGGTATGCAGAACATCATGCCATTCTTCAAGTAGAAAGGGCCTTTGAATCCTTGGCTTTAATCATGGTTTCTGTCTGTAGGTAGAATAAATTGTGCATAATATTCATATATTGATTGTATTTTATATCATTTCTCACCCTCAGGAGTGATTCCAATAGCATGTGAAATGGATTCATTTGTTATTGAAAACTCGAGCCTACCCACGTTCACCTCCGAGTCCTTGAAATTATGGAAGAAATATTTTGTAACCTCTATATGATAATCCCCAATTCTCTCACACAAGGTATACCAGCCCACCTCTCTTTCAATTTTGCAACAGCTAATGGAAGTTTACTCATCCATTCAACATTTTGGGCTTCAATTTAGAGTACATGACCATTGGAATGGGTTTTCTTATTTGAATACATGATCGAATTTGACACTGTAGACACAACACTAGAAACAAAAATCTGAGAAGAAAACTTGAAAAAACCTCTTTGGAGATGAATCACCGTTTCATATCAAACTAATAGGGTACAGATCATTCAGTTTGAAATGATGTTTGATCATGGATCACTAATGCTGCATGTGTAACTCAGAACCAAATTCAAGCTTGTTAGCTGGAACAAATCCCAAAGACTGAACAACTACATTATTATTTTCTAGGGTTTGAAGCCTGCACATAGCCCTGACTTCGTAGGTTGGTAGTGTGCATGTGCATGAATGATGATATGCGCTACCAGGTTGCATTAAAACATAGGATACAAAATATTTAACCCTAACATTGCATTCATTTTATTATATGAATAAACACTTATTAATCTACTAGGATCTCAAGTCTAAATTAACATATTAGTATAATGCAAAAATATATTTAAAACGAAATCAAAACAACCCAAACATAGGAGAAAAATAAAATCAAAAGGGATAAAATTTTCTAAGGTAAAAAGATAAGCCTATGCAAAATAGCTGATAGACCTAGGACTAACAGTTGGTGTAGAGGATTGATTTTGGGGGATGACCTTGAAGGACCACATTGTGTTGCATCATGCGGGATATTGGACATGTGATCATAAGATAGTCCATTCCAAACTTGTGTATATGGTAGATAAGAATTAAATTGAGGCTGCAACAACAGCCATGGTGGAGGAGTATTCAATGATTGAGGGTAAGGAAATGGATGAATAGAGTTTTGAACCATACATGTAGGCCACAGTTTCCATGGGTGTTGCAGTGAGTTTGGAGCAACTTCTAGAGCTCTTTGATATCTTGCTTTCATCCTTGGTAAATAGGGGCAGTAATTCATGGAATACTTCACGCCACATATGCCACAAATTTTGAGACTATCCAAAGGAAAATCCATTGAAAGATGTTGCTTATGGAACCGAGGGAAAAAGTTTTCTTTAAATTCCTCGTGCTTTTCCTTAACCTACAAAATACTCAATTGTGAATTTAGTTAACCATTGATATTATCATTAAAATTTTCAAATAAATTATAGATTTAAGCTCCTAAAGCTCATGTTTTTGCAGCAGATTTCAAAAATAGAGAGGGAAGTTCTTTATAATTCTTACTGGCCTTGAATTTTCCTCTTCAATACCTTCGACATAATTCAAAAATATAATCATATGCTAACTGAAATACATCACCTGTTCCCATCATATTTAATATTTCAATATGTTCATCTTGGATTCCTTTAAGCGAGAGTGTTTTTTAAGGTCTCTTTCCCCAGTTGTTTGTGTTTTGATCTTTGAAGGTTGTATTGAAAGTGTTCCACATAGTCCTCAAAATTCTCTTCTTATTCTTGTTTCATTATGAAGATTTCTTTATTGACCCTAGAATAATCTTGGCACCTTTTCAAGAATACATAGTTCATGTCTTCCCATGTTTGTATGCAATTCCCTCCAAGGCTCATGAACCATCGGAGGGTTGTTCCTTTTATAGTAAGTGGAAACACATTCAACTTTTTATCATTAGCACAATTACCATAGGACCTACAAATTACTTCGAATTGAAATAAAAATGCATTGAGGTACCCATTTACCAAACCGTGAAAATTTGGTGGAGCAGATGGGGGAATTCTTTGCATTTGTACCACTCCTCCAAGATTTTTGATGGGTAATTCAAAGGTGACCACTTTTGTAGCTCTCTTACCTTCCATCTTTTCATTAGGTTCTTCATGTGCTATTGTGAGGATCCTTCTTCGAATTTTCATGTAAACTTGTGAGTAGAATGGGTGGTGCTTACAACACCACTAAGGGGAATGATAAGATTTATGCTCCAAAAATCGAAAATGAAATAAAACTAAATGGAAACACAAAAAATCCACAATCAAAGAAATATCAATAAACTGAAAAATAATCATGAAACATACATGTCCTGACCCTTATGAGGTTGATCCCAATTCAATCTTTCGAAGGATGCATAGTTCTTCACTATACCTTATCGCCCAAACACCCTAGAATCAGCAACACATCTACCATGCTCTAATTTAATAATGCCTCTACAAAACAATGTCAGATGTACTTTTTCACCATTGATAACTTCCTTGGAAACAATGCCAAAATGTTGGGAAGATTAATGGTCTAATTAAATAAATAGCTAAAATTCCCAAAACATAAATTGTCAACCCGATGAAGTATTTTACTTCAAATCTATCGTGCAATATCTATGCAAGAAAAATTTCTAATTGAAAATGTTGATATATTGGTATGAAATCAAAACTCTTTGTAAACTAGATCACACCTTCTTGAAAATAAATCAAACCTCAAACCTATTCATAAAATCACACTATAAATATAAAAACAAAATCAACTCTTATGATGCAAGATCTAATTACATAAATATGAAGGAAATGCTATGCTAGCCAATGATCTATAAAAATGAATTAACAAGAAAACAACTATGATAAATCTAATGAATGAAAGAACTAAATAATAAAAAATTCTAAACAATAACACACTTACAATCAATACAACCAGCATATGCTCAGGGAAGAGGGCCCTTCCTCCATTGAGCAGATATGGATCTCCACAATGAAGGTCTACAACTTCATAATTAAGAAACTGCCAACATGTATTATCATAATGAAATTATTACAACAGAGTTCTGGATCAAATCCTACAAGATAACATTGTTTCATCTCTTCTCCCTTCTCCATGAGATTGATTACATATTTATACATAAAAATAATTCATGGGGATGAGGAACCAAATTCCTAACATGGAATTTGTTTTAACAAATTTGCTAATTTGAAAATCGGCCATAACTGCAAATATGGAAAATACCCTCTCTAAAAACAACCTGTATCTCTCAAATTGTCGATTTGTTTGGCGATTTCCTTGCAAATAGGGTAACTGAGGCTATTACGCACACAAACCATATCCCATATTTTCGATATTCTTCTCTATATGTCTGCAAATCAAAACACAAATCAATGTCTTCTTATGTGGCATACGTTTTTGGTTAAGGTTGTTTGATCATAAGATAGAGGTTGTTATGTTGAGCTTGGCATGAATTGAAATCATAAATCTACATCCTAGGAATGAAGCCATGTTGCGAATCTCCATGTGGACGTGTGGTCGCATGCCAACTTTGGAGGCTTGAACCATGAGTGATACTGATGTTAATATGAAAAATCACTCTACAAACCATCATGAGTAAAATTATGCATAATAGTCTTCAATTCATAAAAAATAAAGAAAAATAATCATTATTAACCACTAAAGCATCAATGGGAGTAATATGGTATTTTATGGGAAGTTACAACAAATGGATGGAAAATGGTGTGATAAATGGATAATAATAGGAAGAAGATGGATAAAATAGATGTCGATAAGTGATGAAAATAGGGACAAATCTGTGACCCAACAAGCACCTATATTTGAAATTGTTTAATGCACTCGGTACCTTAACACCCATTTTCATCATAGATGGGTTGCCTTGAGTTTGTTAATGGTATATATCAATGACCGATAATCATACAATTTTTCATCATGTTTGAACTCAACACCTTTATTCATGTGATGGGACATGTACAATCGTCGATTTTTGTAGAGGACCTCAAATTATGTTGGCATTCCATATATGCTACTACCTTGATCGTGACAATACCTATGGGATCTCAATTCTCATACCAGAGAAATGTACTTTATTATGTACTATATGTTTTCATCCATAATAAAGACTAGACTCCACTGTGTATTTTATGTGACTATGACCACTTAAGACATATACCCATTATTTCTAGTCATGGCCATTGTACTTATATGTGTATGGGACTGCTATATATTTTCTAGATCTACATTCATGTATACAGAGTCATTATTGTATTATTCTGATGAGTGGCTAGTTCTTATAGTGGGGGTTCACTACTCCACTTCTAGGATTGTTATAATGTATTTCATCCATCATGTCCCCCTCTAACCTCACACATTAGGTGGAATCTATTATAGTGTTATTTTACACACCTCATGCATCATGCCTTGATGGCCTTCCCTTGTCCCTATGTAGACTCAATATACCACCTTTAGTCAGTAGAGTTTGCATGCTTTAGTATAAACCTAAAAAATAAACTTTTGAAAAAACATGTGGGTGAACAACTTTGAAACTCGCATATACTCATCTTCCACCACTACATCATGTGTACATTAGGTTGTTTTCTCAAAAACAAAAAATATTTGGAGTTTTCCTCATTAAGTAACAAATAGTTTGATTCTTGGCCTTCCTTATTCCTAGAAACAATCCGATTCGACCCTCCATTTCCCATTTGAGGGCTATATGCTAAGCCATTATGAAGCATTAGAGGAGGATAAATTTTGAGAGTAAGGAAACTATAGTGAAAATTTTCCGCATTTCCATATGCTTTAGTCTACATCTCTTTATCATTGTTGATAGAACTTGTTATTTTCATTTCCCAAGCTCTCCCGTGTATTTATGAGCTTTCCTTACTATGGAGGATTGAAGTGGTGGAGGCCCAAGTGGAGGAACTTGGTTTCTCAGTTTTGATGAGTTGCTGATAGAGGTTGTCACTTTGTACTTCTATTTGAATTAATAGAAATAATCACTTTATGTTCGAAGAAAATCTAATGGGAAATTTAATTTTTCCAATAACCTTATTACAGATTTTATTTGATCCTTTGTCAATAAACATGGAAGGGAAATTATATTTTGGTCTCCATTGCTATTTGAATGAATCACACTTTTAATTGCATGATTGGATTCCTTAATGTCATTACAAATATTGACATTTTTTTCTTTGTCACTCCTTCCATCTAAGATTTGTCATAACATTAATGTTACATTCTTCTCGTTGTGAATTGTATCAAATAAATGAGAAATTTCTAGATTCTCATAATATGGGAGTCTACTAAATTTCCTGGGATAACTTTTCATTCCTCTTGAAACCACCTCATTATTGATGCCTTGATGATGAGATTCAATATGAAGCTTAATAAAAGATATTACAACAATACCTAAAAATTAGTAAAGTGATCAAAATGCAATAAAAGTATAAAATATTCCAAAAATTTTGTGTATATGATAAATAGATGATTTGATCCATACCTTGATAATTTGATCTATTATATTGCAGCGCCCATAGAAGATGTGTCATTCTTCGATGTTTTAATCTAGTCTCTTATTTACCATTCAAAAGATAGTTTTTGGTAGTCTGATATATTTGTTGATTAGAGATGAAGTTACTATACTCATCAAACACTTCCTTTTGTAAACTTCACAAATGGCAATATTTCATCATAGGAACACAAAATGGACATGCAAATTTACCCTTTGTTTGAAGACCTGCAAGAGATGAAGGAATTTATATATTAATTATTTTAAGTATGTATAATGAAGTGATTATTTAAAAAACATGCATGATATGAATTTCATAAATTAAACACTATTAAAGTTCAGTGTAACATTATAACCTACCACAAAAATGTGTTAACCCTTAGGCATATTGAAATATCCATGCAAGCATTGCATGGAATTTAAATTCCTTTTTTGGATCATCAAATGGTTTACATATGTCATACATAGCGATGCCCCTCCATAAATCTAGTAACTCATCGATAAGAGGCTCAATGTATACATTCATATATTTAACTTGGTACTTACCTAATTCATTGAAAATAAAATACATAATTACTACATGCATGATTAATGTCACGTCCCCTCCCATCCGTCAGAGAGAGAGTGCAAATAATTCTACTACTTAATCTATGTAGGAGCATCCAACTCGAATTTCATTGAATTCTGTATGTGTTTTGATGGATTCCTGATTTTTTTTTGCAGTGATCTATAGAGGCATGGATTCATCTTGCGTTCACTCTATTCAAGTCTACGCACAAATTCTCTAACTTCCCAATAGCATAAAAATCGATCCTATCAGTGATCAATTCGAAGATCTACGAAGAAATATCTCAGAGGAGATCGAACGACGAAGAAAGATCACGCCGAAAACTGATGGTCTTAATCTGTTCCGCATCTAGGAATAGATTAACGACTGAGAATAAACCCGCAAGAATCAACGGTGCAGAAAGCTTGAGTTTCTGGAATCGGGGAATATGGAGGTTGTGAGCTTACACCCCGCATCCCGCATATAGAATAGACCATTGCGGATATAAGTAGTTGCGGAAATAGAGATTGTGAAGCTGCATCTCACATATTGCATCCCACAAGTTGCAGAAACGAGAGTTGCGAAGATAAATCTATGGGGAACGTAATCCACAAAAGGAAGTCTCCGCATCCCACAAGTTGTAGAAAGGAGGATTTATGTCAGGAATTTGACCTAGTAACCGAAGTCTTGGACAAATTTGGTCATTCATGCCATCACCAATTCAGGCAATCTAAGCCCCATAACGTAATTTAAAAATGGATTGAAAGAAAACATACACAGATGCATACGATTGCAATTATACAATGGAAGAAATTCATCAATTCAACACATTAAACATGTTCATCATATTTCATCAAGCAGTTACAAATGCAAATATTAACACAAATATACTTATCTTGAAAGACGTTTGTCTTGCAACCAGCTACGTCGCTGCAACGTTCCACCCAACCATAGGCCAGTGTGCTCATCAATCTCTCAGGAGCACTGCCACCCTCGAGTTGGGGATGATTCCAACAAGAAATAAGGAACACTAGCAGGCCCACACATAGCCAAGTATACAACAAATCTCATCTAAGCCAACACAATTGGGTTTATAAGGCTACAAGGAAAACAAGCCAAACTGATGGGTTTCACAGACTACTTATCAAACCCATCTCAGTGCTAGGTTTCATAGGCTATTCAGCCAATCTAGCTAATAGTTGGGTTTCATAGACTACTCACAGTCAAGCCAATATTCACATTAAGGACCATCCAAGCCAACAGATGGGTTTATCAAGATACACAGCCCAGACATCTCACTGTTGGGTTTATCAAGCTACAAGGGAGTTGGAAAGGCTGACTGCTAAGCTAGTGAGCTCACCCACAAAGCTATGGACACATGCACTAGATCTAGCTTGGCTTCTAAATTAAAACATCTTCACAACCAACACCAATAAGCATCCCCTTCTCTACTACCCAGTCCCTTAGGCTATGCCTTCCCTTTCCAATGTTGTTCAGGGTGTGCAAAGAAGAAAACCATCCCCCTAGATCTTTTTGTGAGCTTCCTTCTCAAACTAGGTTTATCAAGCTAGTTCAAGACCGATTCCACTTCAAACTAGTTCATACCAAGTCAAAATATGCACACAAAGTAAGATATGAAATTATTTGCTGGCCATTCACTCCATAGCACCAAAACGGATTTCCTGGGCATGCAAAAAATGAGGAAACAACTGAAAACATGAAGTTTGAAAACATAGGAAGGTTCAGATGCGTGAGAGCTCCTCGTGAATGAAGGATGGATGACCAAAAACATCCTGCCACTCCCCAAAATGTGAGGGAAGATGAAAACGTGAATGCACGAGGGAATGGGCATACGTTTTTGGTGTTTTCTTGCCCATGAAGTCAAAACACATTTTAAAAAAATGGGTGCTCTACCCAACTCGAATTTTTTCCCATACTCTTCCTGTTCCCATGTAATAACTACCTCAACCAAATTCTAGCAGAAATAAATGATTGGGGAAAAATACAAGAAATGGGTAGCTAACAGTTTTGATGGGTGTTCATTTTATACATGGATTTTCCCCAATGGATCAAGGTTAGACATTCCACCCCCCGTTTATCCTTATGAAATAATTCCCCCATCTCATTATTTGTTTCATTGACATAGCTGGTTGTGGGTTTTTAATTAAATTGCATATTTACATGATATCCAAAATTATAATGTGTCGAATAGCATAAAATACAATCAGCATCAATTTTAATCGCCGAAACATTCAACGATAGATCAATGGTGGGCCTTTTTCCTTTCACTCCACACCATGACTAATTTCAATATTTACATCATATACATTTAATGCAAACGAGGTCAAAACTAGGGTGTTACATTCCCCTCCCCCTTCAACGGCATTGTCCTCAGTGCTTTACAAAATTAAACAAAATGCTACACTACTATCACCCTCGGTGCTTCACAGAATTGAATAAAAATGGATGTGTCAATCACATGTAATACTCCAGGTCCCATGTAGCCTCTTCAGGACTGTATTGCTCCCATTGCACCTTTACGTAGCCTATGGATCGGTTCTGGAGCATTGTGACCTTCCTGTCGAGGATACACATTGGTTCGATTTGGAACTCTCCCTTGGGTTCCACCTGAAGCACATCCATATTTATCACATGGTTATGATCATGTACATATCTCTTAAGCAAAGAAACATGAATAAAATTACGGGCCCTAGTGCTAGCGGGCAATGCAAGTCTATATGCAACTGGCCCTATTCTTTCAAGCAGTTCAAACGACCCACAGTATCTAGGTGACAACTTGTGACAACTTACAAGATTCAAGGAAATATTCTTTTCCCTCACTCTGAGGTAAACATGATCCCCAACACTAAACTCTATGTTCACCCTATGCTTGTCTCCATTGATTTTCTATCTGTCCTAGGCTGCTGTCAGATTCTTCCTTATCTTTACAACCTCCTACTCCATCTCCTTGAGCAATTCTAGACCAAGCACCACCTTATTCACTGGATTATCCCAAGTCACTGGTGTCCTACACCTCCTTCCATACAAAGCTTCATATGGACTCATCCCCAAGGATTCTTGGTGCCCATTGTTATATGAAAATTATACCAAGTGTAAATAATATTCCCACTTGGTTGGCTTGTCCATCACATACATGTGAAGCATGTCTTAAAGTACTTGGTTAACTCTCTTTGTCTTCCCATCAGCCTGAGGATGGTAGGAAGTGCTGAATTTTATCTTTGTACCAAAATCTGCAAACAAACCCTTCTAGAAATTGGAAGTGAACTTGGCATATCTGTCAGAGACTATTTCCTTAGGCAATCCATGCAATTTGAAAATATCCTTCATGAAGATCTTTCCAGTGTCATCAGCCTTATGTGTAGACTCAACTGATATAAAATGTGTTGTATTTTTCATCTTGTCCAGTACAACCATGATGGAATCATGCTGTATCCAAGTCATTGTCAATCCTGTAATGAAATCCATGGAAATAACTTCCCATTTCTGTTCTGGAACTAGCAAAGGCTGCAACAAACTTGCTAGGTGTTGATGCTCAACCTTCACATGTTGACATTTTATGCACCTTGAAATATATTCAGCCATTTACTTTTTCATTCCTCACCAAAAGTAATGCTTTCTAGTTGTAGCAATTGTCTTATGATATACTGGGTGACCAAAACATGGATCTTGATGGATCTCATCCATAACAACTCTCCTCAAATCTGCTACATTTGGAATATAAATTATTTTCTGATAAGTAAGAAGTCCATCTTCTTCCAATTTATATCCCTCATACTTCTTCTCAAGTCTTTCCTGCTGCAACTTATCCTTCACCTGGGCATACAATTCATCTTCGGCAACATAATTAACAATTTGTTGCCTCAAATCCGATTGGAAAATACTAATGGATTCCACATGCATTTCCAGCACCTTCCCACTGAGTGCATCAACTACCTTATTCTATTTTCCCTTTATGTGCTTGATTTCAAAATCAAACTCACATAAAAAATCCAGCCATCTAGCTTTCCTAGAATTTAGAGTAGGCCAATCAAACAAATACTCTAGACCACAATGGTCTGTCCTAAGCTCAAATCTTCTACCCATCAAGTAATGCCTCCACCTCTTGAGAGCATGTACTATGGATGCAAGTTCTAGATCATGAGTGGCATAGTTCTTCTTATGCTCCTTCATATTTCTTGACTCATAACATATCACGTGGTTGTCTTGCATAAGGACTTCTCCAAGCCCTTGACTACATGCATCAGTACACACCAAAAAATATTTCTCTAGGTCTGCAACTTTCAAGACTGCTGTACTTGTGATAAGACTCTTCATCTGCTAGAAGATTTCTTTACTCCTTTATGTCCATTCAAACTTTATCCCCTTCCTTTGCAAAGAAGTGATGGCATGCGCAACTTTGGAGAATACTTCTATGAAACTCTTGTAGTATCCTACAAGTCCCATAAAATATCTTACATCTTCCACATTTCTTGGAGTTGGCCAATTCATAATGGCTTCAATCTTGTCAGGGTCCACAGATATACCCTCTTCTAAGATAATGTGACCCAAATACTGAATTCAATATTTATAGAAGTCACACTTGCTCAACTTTGCATACAACTGATGCTCCCTGAGCAATTGTAATGTCAATCTCAGATGCTCTACATGCTTTTCCTCATTCATAGAATAAATAAGAATGTCATCAAAAAAAACAAGAACAAACTTGTCCAAATACCTGCTAAAGATACTATTCATAAGGCACATAAATGTAGTTGGTGCATTTGTGAGACCAAAGGTACCACTAAAAACTCATAATGTCCATACCTTGTTCTGAAGGTTGTCTTATGAATGTCTTCCTCCTTGATTCTCACATGATGGTAACCAGACCTCAAGTCGATATTGGAAAATACATTTTCTCCTCTCATTTGATAAAAGAGGTCATCAATTCTAGGAAAAGGATATTTGTTATTCACAATGAATTTGTTCAGCTATCTGTAATCAATACAAAACATGAGTGTACCATCTTTATTCTTCACAAATAGAATTGTTTCTCCCCAAGGAGACACACTCGGCTTGATATACTTCTTCTCCAACAACTTCTGTAGTTGCATCTTCATCTCTAGCATTTCTGGTGTACTCATCCTGTAGGGTGTCTTGGACATTGGTGCTGCTCCTAGCACAAGTTCAATTGTGAAATCAATGTCTCTCTTTGGAGGAAGCCTTGGAATTTAATCAGGAAAAAAATACCTAAATTTCTCCAACACCTGATAGTCCTCCAACCTAGGAGTTTCATTCTATGTTGCCTCCAAAATATGAGTTGCATACAATTGGAAACATTTCCACAAAGATTCTTCAACTGCATTGCTGAAATATGCCTCATAGAAATCACCTTTGGAATGCCTCTTACAACTCTTGGGTTCCCTTCTTCATCCATGCATTCAAAATTCTTATTATAACAGTCAAGCTTTACCCTGTGAGCTTCTAACCAATCCATTCCAATGAGAAAATCATAGGAACCGAGTGGTAGAACATTCAGATCTACACAAGTGACCAATCCATTCATAACCAATGGAAATTTCTCTACCACTTCACTAACCTTTCTCTTAGTTCTAGTGGCTAGCTGAACTAACCAAGATTTTCTATGCTTTACTCTCTTAAAAGCACAAATCTCCACTACTCTAGGAGTAATGTAACTATGAGTAGAACCAGGGTCAATCAAAATAGAAGCATATTTCTCAACAATCTTACCTGCAACTTCAACCAAAGTTGACTGGTGTTCTTCCTGACGGTCCTGCAGTGCTGCATAAATCCTAGGGATGGCCCTTCCTACTTGACCCACTATTTTTGCCTCTTGAATTTTTTAAGCTAGCCTCGCATTCTTATTCTCAAGAGGACAATTCATGCACATGTGGGGTCCTCCACATTTCCAACATTGGAGTGGTTATTTGTTCTATTGTGGTTCTCTGGGATTTTCTCCCACCACTCTGGTTGGCTGCTTCTCTACTTGG
This sequence comes from Pseudotsuga menziesii, assembly GCA_001517045.1. Classification (NCBI taxonomy): domain Eukaryota; kingdom Viridiplantae; phylum Streptophyta; class Pinopsida; order Pinales; family Pinaceae; genus Pseudotsuga; species Pseudotsuga menziesii. The sequence goes on from LPNX010383407.1 coordinate 219,086, forward strand.
GATGGTTGCTTACTGAATCCTGAAGTTAGAAGGTTTGAAACCTTTCTTCTTGTGGTCAGAGTTCTCATTCTTTTTTTCCTTCCATGTCATATGATAATTAGGTTTTCCTTTTCTTTGTTCATAGCAATACTTCGCTTTCCTTATTGCTTCTTCCAGATTTCTAGGTTCATAAAACTCAATTTTGTCTTTGTAAGACTGATGCAATCCACTTAGGAAGCACTGGATTTTCACCTTCTCATCGTTGATGTAGCCAACATACCTCAATAGTTCCAAGAACCTATTTGCATACTCTTCCATGGTCTGCTGTCGTCCCAATATCAGCTCATGGAACTCTTCGATCTTATCATAATAGTATTTTTCAGAGAGGTACTTTTGCTTGAACTACTTCTGGAACAGTTTCCACAGAATCTTCCTTTCCTTAATATTCTTCACTTTCTTGAAGTTCTCTCCCAGTCAAATTGAAGATGGCTACTCTAGAATTTATATTTCTTGAATAGTCTTGGACTTGGAAATATTTTCTCATCCCAAGAAGACAAGCTTCAGCTTCTTGACCATTCTTTATCTTAGCATTGAAGGTAGGAAGCCTTTCCTTCTTAAAATCACCACGTGAATGGTTATGGTAATGCCTCTTCCTCTCATTCTTATGAGAAGAAGAACTTGAACCACTAGTGGATCCTTCAGAGTCAGATGACCCACTAGGAGATATATTTCTTCTTCTGGAAGTGCTCTTACTACCTTTTGGTCTTATTGTCCAGTCCTTATAGTTCATCCACCTTTGAATGTATGTCAAACGTTTTAGCATGGTTGCATTCGGTTGATTCTTCTCCTCCTGAGCCTTAACCAATATTTCATTATCCGCCCTATAACTTTGCATCTCCACCATTAGGCTTCTCATGGTGGCTTCAAAATATGGGGGAGTATCTTGAAACCTCCTCCCATTAGACTCTGTCTTAGATTTTCCAACTCAGACATTCCCCCCCATAGAATATTCCTCGTGCTAATAAGGATCTTGTGCATCATTCATGCCGTAGGTTCTCATGGTTGAGCCAATAACCCAATTTTCCAATATGCACTATGACTATGAAAAATGTGTTATCAAACACCATTTGTTAGCTTCATAGCAATTCAAAATTAAAAACCATTTACTTATTTTCTCCTGGCCCATATAGGCCCAATGCTTTAAACAACAACTCTGTTAACTGTTCAACTTGGCCCCTTTAGGCTCAGTACTGCAACCCACGGCTTTGTTAACTATTCAACTTGTCCCCTTTAGGCCCAGTACTACAACCCAAAGCTCTGATACCACACTGTCATGTCCCCTCCCGTCCACCAGAGAGAGTGCGACTAATTCTGCTACTTAATCTATGTAGGAGCATCTAGCTCAAAGTTAATTGAATTATGTATGTGTTTTGATGGATTCCTGATTTTTTTTTGTTGCAGTGATCTATAGAGGCATGAATTCATCTTGTGTTCACTCTATTCAAGTCTATGTATAAATTCTCTAACTTCCCAATAGAATATAAATTGATCCTATTAGTGGTCAATTCGATGATCTACAAAGAAATATCTCAGAGGAGATCGAATGACGGAGAAAGATCGCGATGGAAACCGACAGTCACAATTCATTTTGCATCCAGGAATGGTGGCTAGTACTCATGATTTTGATCCTTCTACATTTGAGGAGGCCTCCCAACATTTGGTTTGGAGATATTCCATGATGGATGAGTACCATTCCATCATGAATAATTATGTATGGGAGATTGTTCCGAGACCTGAGGGGAATTCAGTGGTGACTTCTTGGTGGCTTTATAAGCTAAAGCATGCAGCATATGGGAGTGTGGAGAAGTACAAATATAATTTTGTAGCATGGGGGTTTTCGTAGGTTGAGGGTATTGATTATGATGAGAGTTTTGCCACGGTTGATTGGTATACTTCTATCAGGGGCTTGATCTTCATGCAGCGGAAATGGATTGGAATATCCATAGATGGATGTGAAGACTGCATTTCTCAATGGGATCATACAGGAGGAGATCTATGTTGGGAATCCTCAGGGATTTGAGATTCATGAGAGAGAGTCTCATGTTTGCAAGTTGAAAAAGGCCCTTTATGGGCTGAACCAAGCTATTAGAGCTTGGTACTCTAGGATTGATTCTTACTTGTTGAGTATGGGGTTTTAGAAGAGTGAAGATGATATGAATCCCTACTTTATCATGGTTGGAGATGATCTACTTATTCTTCTGCTATATGTTGATGACTTGTTTATCACAACGAGAGAGAGACCCATTGTAGCTTACAAGAAGGATATTGTAGCAGAGTACGAGATGACTGATATTGGACTGATGCATTATTTTATGGGATTGGAGGTTTGGTAGGAGCCTAGACATATTTTCCTAGGGAAGGGAAAATATGATGTTGATATTTTGAGGAGATTTGGGATGGAGGATTGTAGGCCTAAGTCTACACCTATGATCACCAACTAGAAGAAGCTCCATGCTTTCTAAGGGAGATTTGGTGGATCCTACTTTATACCATCACCTTATTGTCTCATTGATGTATTTGGGCAACACTCAGCCAGATTTGTGTTTTGCAGTGAACACTCTTAGCCAATTCATGGTTGATCCTGGGAGTGTGCATTGGGTCGCTACAAAACATGTGTTGCATTATCTATCAAGGACAGTGTATTTTGGTTTGGACTACAAGAGGTCAAAGGGGATCATATTGGTTGGTTATATAGACTCAGATTCAGCAGGTAGTGTGGCAAATCAGAATAACACTTCCAAATGTTGTTTCAGTTTGGACTCAGCAGCAATGTCACAGTTCAGTCAGAAGCAGAAATCCATTGCATTGATTTCTACTAAGGTTGAGTATATGGCAGCTAGTTAGGTCAGATGTGAGGCCTTATGGCTTCCCAAGTTGCTGGTCAATCTATTTGGTCATGATCTTAGGCCTACAGTGATTCACTATGACAATCAAAGTTTCATCCAACTCTCTGAGAATCCAATTTTCCATGATAGGTCAAAGCACATTGAGATCAAATATCATTTCATCCAAGACTATGTTCAGAGAGGGAAACTTATGCTTCAGTAAATTTCCATTGATGAGTAGGTAGCATACATAGTGATAAAGTATTTGGGGAGGGGTAAGTTTGTCTTCTTCAGAGACAAGTTGGGAGTGGTGTAGAACACCTTCCTCGTAAGAGGGAGTGTTAGTTTTATACCTAGGGAAGTGTTCCCCTAAGTGACTTTAGCCTTTTTCACTTAGAGAGGGGAAATAAAGTGACCCTTACATTAAATGACTTAGTGACATTTAATTTGAATTTAGAGCATAAAGTCATTTTTTGATAAATTTAAGTGGGTGAGTGAAATTAATATTTTAGAAATAAAATATGAGCAATTAATTTCAACCATAGGTCTAATCCATTCTCAGCCTTTGGATTAGATGTCTATTCGCCTACCTAGGGTTATGAGAAAAAAGCAAGGGAAAGGCCATTTGCATTCATTCTTGTGACAAGAAGAAGAGAAGAGAGCTGAAAAAGAGAGTGGGCATGCATATCGAGGTATCTTGCTAAAGAGACTTACAGTGGGCATGAATATCAAGGAGAGCTATAGATTTGGCACATTTACCAAGGCAATCATACAGTACAGTTTTTTGGAATGAATATCGAGGAAGTTGCTAGGAACATTTACCAAGGAGGACAACATTTATTACTATTTGTACCTTGCACATATTTTGAGGTCGTACAATGCAAAAATCGAGGTTTGTGCAGTTTATACGCACTATACCTGTCTACATGTTTTTTGAGGTGAACTTTCGGGAACTTTTATCAGGGAAACATTGTAATCTTGTTGGCACAGATATCAAGGTCATGTTGGAGGAGCTAGTCGATGAGCCGACTAGTCGAGTTAACCAACTAATTGAATATTAGGTCAGCCTCCAAGGGTTGTGTCGGTTGACCGAACCGACAAGTAGTTATCCATAACTTCTTTGTAATGATATATAATAGGATGCTAAGCTAGTTAAGAACTTGGTTCAGTTTTTGTATATGTATGGACCCTCATGTGATTCTATAATATAATTTGTTATTCTGTACCTATTCTTGTCTCTTGTCTCTGTATGTTTATATGATTATTATGTGTATTATTCGTAACCTTATGTGATCTGTGAGATTACAACATTGGTTCTATTTCTGGTAGTACATATACGGATGACATGACTATATGTAGATGATATCAAAACAAGAGATTAAGAATTGGTGGGAGCATAAGATTGCAAACTATTTACAAAACTACGCGAGAAGAAAAAAATTGATCATTGCTCAAGTGAAGGAGAAATTCTTCGCTGAAACACATGAGAAGTTTGTAGAGTCAGTGCCTTAGATGTTGAAAAAAATTCCGGATGAAAAAGATGGAAGCAACAAAAGACCAAGAACTACTGGAGAAACTAATTCGAGGCAGACGAACAAACTTTTTGAAGTGGTTTGAAAAGATCATAAATGAATTCTGTGAAGAACAAGACGTGGAGGAAAGAGTCTCGGTTGAAAGTATCGAGAGAAGGTTTTATACGGACTTCACTGAGCAGTTTCTTTGCTCCTTACCAACCCTTTTGTTCAAATTCCTGATCAAGAAGGGAGTGGGCCATATCATAGAACCTCAACCATCACTAAAGGAATCGCCACCAAATTCTAACTGGGAAAATAAATAGAAGAAGTGGGAAAAATTCATTGTCGAAAGGGAGTGGGAGTACTTCCTAATAAAATAAACAGAACTATTTAAGCTTTCTAAAGCATTGGGTAGGATATGGGGGGGTAGATGGTCATGTGTCAGGGTAGAGTAAAAAGGATTCTAGCTGACTAAATAAAATACTATCACCAGCAATGAAAAGTTGACCTAAGAAGGAAATCGAATGAACAGTGACACACAAAGGTACGTCAAACTTGTAGAAGTTAGAAAGAGAGAAGAGGTTGAAAATAAGGGAAGAGAGAAAAGACCAATCTAGAGCATTGCAAAGAGGAATGAACACTGGGGTGACGAAACAAGAAATAAATCTGCCAGAGTCAGGTCATGACCGACAGGAAGAAGGCGTGGATGAGGAAGCATCACCCATGGAAGAAGATTTGTGGATAGAGCAGAAAGAAGCTCTCCAACTAGAAATTCCCCAGGAGGTAAGACCTTTGTCTCAGACAAATCCGAGTACCCAAATATAGGAAATTGTTGAAGAGGACCTATGACTAAGAGCTGGTGAATTCGGTATATGGAGCCGACTAGATGACGAAGTAAATGATGATAATCAATTAGTAATCTGTAGACCAAAGGGAGGAAATTGGGTAACAATTTATGCATACCCTTCCAACTGAAGTATCCACTTTCTCTACCTGACACATGAAGGAGCACCCCCCTACCAAAAACAGCTTTACAAGAAACAAAAAAGTCGGATTTGCAAGCACACCAATGCAGCTGGACATCGACAGAAGAAGTCGACCTGAACCAACTACTTGTGGGAGAAGAAACAACAAACAAAATTACTGACAGGAACGAAAGTTTCATCGACAACAGCTATGAACAAAGAGATACACAGAGTATTCCACTACCTCCACCACAACCCCCACTGTCACCACAACCCGGAGGAGACATCAACATCGACATGGGTCACAGCTCAGCACATATCCCCCTCTATGAGGGTGACGAATATCCCAGATGACATTGGTTCATCTGTGAGACAATATGGGAGGCCAATCAAGTTACAAGAAAAGAATGACAGATGGCACAGTTCGTCGGTGCTTTATGAAAAATATCACTAACTTGGTATATAAATTATATTAAGAGAACACCTTGAGATTCCAAAGAATACATTAAGAAACAATTCTTATATTTCTTTAAAACACCAGATGTAAAGCATCTGGTAGCAAAAATGATGAAAACGACATCTCATAAACTAGCAGAGTCCATCCAGGACTATGATAAGAGATGGAAGGACCTCCTAAGCCAACTAGACTATGTAATTGATGAACAATTAATTCAGTGGTTTCTCACAAGTCTGTCATAGAAAATCCAGCAGCATATAATCTTGGAGACATTTAAAACATATGAAGATGCACTTAACAAAGCTTTGCAGGTAGAGATGGATGAGGATTTCCCAGCATATCTTGTTGACACTAGGCTAGAAGAACAGCTAGAAATCATGCATAAATATTTGAAAGAGTTAAACCTCAAAAATTAGGATGTCTGGTGCACAAAATGCTCGACAGTAGGACACACTAAAGATAATTGTCGATGTTATAGCTGATTTCACCACTCCAAGTGAATCACACTTTGTATGGCCTTCCCCTGTCTCGCTGCAGACTCCTTAGACCCATGGACCATTTTTTGTCCTTTGATGTTTCCTTGATCATCCCTAAAAACATATGAAAAATGATACATGCGACTTTTAAACCTATAAGCGCGTATATACGCGGGTTTGACCACTAAAACCGCATACATCAGAATGTGTGCATAATCCAAATCCTTTTGGAATTTTCCTTGACATGGATCCAACTCATTTGACTCCTGGCCTTCCCTATGCCTTGAGATCGCTCGAATTCGACCTTTCATTATCCCTTTGAAATCTATATAAGGAACCCCTTGGTACATTGAAGGCATAAGAGAGAATTCAGAGCAAAGAAACTATAGTCCATTATTGCCAGAACTTATGCTTGAGTCTACATCCCTTTGTCCCTTGGAGCACTAGTGTATTCTTCTCAAGATTTCCTTTTGCTTGTGAGCTTACTATCGAGAGATGGAGGATTGAGGTGGTGGAGGCCCAAGTGGGGGATTCAGTTTCTCCAGTTCACAGACGTGCCGTCAGAGGTTGTATCTTGTAATCTCTGATTTATATTAATAGAAATATC
>LPNX010383407.1:226065-270840 GCA_001517045.1 Pseudotsuga menziesii
ATCTATCAATTCAAGCTGAAGGTTGGAAATCTCAACGGGGATCTACTTCAACCATCCGGAACAAGGTACGAGGTATGATCATTTAGTGTTAGACATTTGATTTCTATTTCATATTGAAAAGGATTGATTTCTAGAGTCAAGCTGTCTATTGTGGTACCCCAAGCCATAGGAATTTCTCTCTGTAACAGTCGACAAGACATTCGTTTCGTTCAAACAAAATGCTTCTGCGACATTTTCCAAGAACATGGAGAGCATACAAAAACATGAAAAATGGAAAAGAATATTGGTACACTATCTATCAGGTAAAGAGTCATGCAATGGATGACTGCCACTTGAACCTAAAGAATCGACAAAACTATCAAGTAGTCTACCAAATGAAAGAATTCGCACATAATAATGATATCATTTCAAGGAGTAATGATCAAAACGAGCTGAATAATCAAATATATGAAGGTTGTCGATACAAGCGTCGGTTCAACAGTCGTCATGGAGGATTTGGAGGTTGAGGATGATTTTTCTAGAAATCGTGACAATCGACCATGACGACCCATCCAGTTCTTTACATGTTATTAAGAAGGACACCACTATGTAGACTGTCCATATAAGGATAAAACTAATCTAAATTTTTGTACTAGTTGTGGTGTGGGCGATCACTCACTAGAGGATTGTCCCACCATGCTCGACAAGATTAATAAAAAGAAAAACATTAATGTCTTTTCGTGTGTTCAGAAACATGATGTAATGCATACAAAAAACCTACATATAGTAACTCGACAAGGGACAAAAACTAGAAATGATAACCCACGTATAAGAAAAATTAAAGAAAAAAATGAGTATCCTAACCCAATAAAGCAAAAACAATTATATAATAATGCATCAAACATGTTTCAGGAATTTGCTAGACAGGAAACAGTTGATGATAGACAACAAAACACACTTAAATAATTATTCAGTTTAGTACAGAATGATAAATTGGTGTCTCAATTGATTGACTTACTATATAATATCAAGCACACAAATAATACAGAGAGACAAACTAAAAATATATGTAGTCTGAATCAAAAAGACAAGAGTGATGCTAACCCACTTGTCGACCTTGAAATTGAAGGATATCATGCTCGACAAGTCATTCTCGACTTTGGTTCACAAGTAAATATTATGACATGATATACATGGAAACAATTGGGCAGACCTCGACCAAACGAGTCAGGCATATACCTCAAATTAGCTGACCAAGGATTGATCGAACTCATTGGGGTTTGGAGAAATGTCGATACAACAATAAAAGGAATATCAACTAAGATCGACTTCAAAATTATCGACCCTAAGGAAGGATCTAGTTCCTTCCCAGACCTGGTAGGTCGACCATGGGGAAGAAAAATGAAAGCATCAATATCTTTAGACAAGGAAAGAATAAAATTAAAAGGGAATGGACAGAAATTTATTATCCCCATTCATCCTTCCCAAGGAAAACCTTGGACCAAAACGATTGATGAAGAAACAAACCCTACATTGCTTTTTTATATCTACCATTCCAAAAATATTTGAGAAAAGAATAAGGGAATACCCCTCATTAGCACCAATAAAATCAGATAACAAACAAAGTATTCGGTATAAAGAAAGAGTATCACCATTTCTCCATGTAGAACAAGTCTCTAAGAATATAGGTGAACATGGCCGACTTCAAAGCCTGGTTGAAACATTTACAGGACAATATGCTTGATGGTGGGACACCCATCAGTTGAGACTGCAAACATGGAAAACAGCTTCGAATTTCTTCGTAGAAAGATTTAGAGGAAGGAAGCTAACAAAATAGGCACAAATACCTGTCTTCATCCAAGGACAAGATCCATAAAATCATATAAGAATATGTGAAACAGAGTGGAGAAGACTTGGTTACAAAGACAAATGTATATGGCCATACCTATTTCGCTCGACATTAGATGACCTACCTAATAAATGGTATAAAATGGAAGAAGCACGAGGTGAAACATTCTTATGAAATGAACTTAGAGAAAATTTCATTAAGGAATTTAGCTTTATACCGGAAGACACAAAACTAGTCGAAGCTACAAAACAGATAAAAAAATTTATACAACCGACTACTAACAAATCGACACAAAATAGAAGTCGACCAAATACAACATGCTATAACATTTGATCTAACAAAATAACACAGTCGACAAGACTCCAATTAGAAAATGAACACACAGATGGAAATATATTTCAATGGAAGATCAGTCACCCAGAAAGGATCAAACCAATTAAAACGATATTCAAAATTGAGTCAACCAACAAAAACGACACTAAGCGAATGACAGCAGCAGACTTTCTAGCAACATTTTCACAGTTCAAAGAGGGTAGTTGACACATTAATGAAAGTAAAGCACCAGAATGGATGGATGCAAAAGTAAAAACTAAATAAATTGACATTTCTAATGATAATAAACCAAAAATGGCAAATATTGGCGACTATTGGAGTGAAGAACAAACCAAAGAGATTGTCGAATTATTAAAATAATTTCAAGATATATTGGCATGAGACTACAAAGACTTAAAAGGATCGGTATCAGAAATGGGCGAGATGAAGATAGACATCAAACCTGATGCCCGACCTGTCAAGAAAAGGCCTTATAAGTTGGCACATAAATATAAATAAATAGTCCAAAAAGGAGATCGACAATATGCTTACATCTGGAATAATTTACCCCATTGACCAGTCGGAATGGGAAAGACCAATGGTCATCAAACCGAAAAAGCATGACCCGACAAAACTACAAATCTGTGTCAATTTTCATGAATTAAACAAGGTTACCTTAACAGATCCATTCCCGACTCCATACACTGATGAAATCATAAATGAAGTCGCATTACATGAATGCTACTCATTTACAAATGGATTCTCAGGGTATAATCAAGTGCCAATAGCCAAAGAATATCAGAAAAATACAACCTTCGTGTGTGAATTTGGTTCATTTTCCTACAGAGTTATGCCATTTGGTCTCAAAAATGCACCTGCAGTGTTTTTAAGAATAGTTGTCAAGACATTTCAATAATACATCTACAAAATAATGGCAATATACTTCGATGACTGGATGATCTATTCTATGCTGAAAGACCAATGTAAATGGTTAGGGATTATGCTGGAACAGTGCCGACAAATTTAGTTATCTCTCAATATAGAGAAATGCATATTCTTAACCCTTATAGGAATCCTATTAGGGCATATTGTATGCAAAGAAGGTATCAAAGTCAACTTTGCAAAGATAAAAATTATCCTCGAATTAAAACCACCAGTGAATCCAAAATAGGTCAGAGTACTATTAGGACATACAGGTTACTATGGAAAATACATTCGGCACTACTCTGATATGACATACCCTCTGGAAGAGCTGTTAAGATAAGATCAAGATTTTAACTGGACAGAAGAATGTGATACGTCCTTCAACACATTCAAAATAAAATTAGTCGAAGCACCCATTCTTTGATTCCTGAACTGGTCGATCAAATTTCATGTGCACATTGATGCCTTAGGCTTAGCAATAGGAGAAATATTGACACAACCTGGCGAACATGGCATTGATCGCCCAATCATATACAATAGTAGAAAATTAAACAGAGTTGAACACAACTAATCCACGATAGAAAGGGAGGCATTAGGTATGGTCTTTTCTCTTCAAAAGTATCGACACTACCTACTAGCTAACCCCTTCATATTCTATACAGATCATAAAGCATTAAAATATGTTGTCAATAAAGATTTGCACCACAGGATAATCTATTGCTTCCTATTTCTATTTCAAGAATTTAAATTTGAAGTCATCATTCGACCATGAAAGCTAAATGTTGGTCTCGACCACTTGTCGAGAATTGACACGGGGGAGGAGCTGACAGGAGTTGAAGATGACCTGCCAGATGCACACTTATTTCGAATAGAAGATGTCCCTGCAGAATTAGAGGAAATAGTGCAATTTCTAGAGAATGGTCAAGCACCATAAGGCATGAACATTAAGAAAAAACAAATTTTAGCCATGAAAATAACCCCATACACCTTAATCAATGGACTCCTATACAAAATAGTCTTGGATAAAATACTACGTCAATGTGTGTTAGAACATGAACGAGAAAACATTATGCATGAAGAACACTATGGACCAATAGGAGGAAACATTCAGTCAGACACAACTGCAAAGAAAATCCAACAATCAGGACTATGGTGGCTGACGCTATACAAATACTGTAATTTTTTTGTGAGCAAATGTGATCATTGCCAACATCTAGGCCATCCGCTACCTAGCACAGAAATTCCATTAATATCTGTAAACCCAAGCCTCACATTCAAAATCTAGGCTATCAACTTTATAGTTCCATTTCCAGTCCTAGCAAAAAGGACAGGCGCAAGGTATATCATAACAACAGTTGAATATGTCACTAAATGGGTAGAAGTAGAACCTGTCGACACTTGTTCTAGTGAGCATTGATAGAACAAATCAAAATTGACCATCAACGAAGCACAACCTATCAGCCTCAGTCGAATGGAGCAATAGAAGCATTCAACAAAACATTAACAAAGGGTCTAACAAAAATCTGCAATACCAACAAAGATGATTGGGATGAAACTTCTATGCTACTAAGGCAGTAGTACACAACATTTTTCGAGGCACACAACATACCGCAGGACCACTTGGAAGATCTTGTCACCACGGAGGAAGTCCTATGGAGTTGACAAACATCGTTGTGTTGATCTACGATCTATTTGTGTGAAGTAGTTTCTCAAGGTGTTCGGTCTTTTGGGAGTACCTTGTGTACCCAAACACTATGGACAGGCATTCCAAAAGACTCTATAGACTTGCGAGCACATCCAAAACTTAGAAAAACAATAAGGTCCAAACGACACCATGAGAAGAACAATCCAGGACCAGATCATATTAGAAACAACAAATCTAGAAAAGCTAGAAAAACAAGCGCATCAATGGATGAACCAAGCACTCCTAAGCATCAACACATTCGATACAGATGAGAATATTATTAGATACAGCATATGAAAAGGATTAGTCATTAGCACCTGACTTGGAAAACATCATAGGATGTTCCATTCAAGATAAAATGTCGACTCTATCAAGCCTCACAACCTTGACCATCCATATCCAAAATGCTCTGCGCAGTTGGGCAGAGTTTCAACACCAACTGGCCATCAAGGCAGAAGCTATTATAGAAGTATGTGTTCAGAAACGGTTGTCCATTCATTTACATAGCCCATGAGGACAAAAGCAAATGCAATAACTATTTCAGACAACATATTTTCAAGTACCTCCCCTATTTCTTCGAGATGAAGAAATATTTTGTTCCTCAAGGAGATGTTGGAGGAGCTAGTCACTAAGCCTACTAGTCAAGTTAACCGACTAATCAAATATTAGGTTGGCCTCCAAAGGTCATGTCAATTGACTGAACTGAAAAGTATTTATCCATAACTGCTTTGTAATCATATATAATAGGCTGAAAAAGGATTGGCTCTTGTTATATTTTTATCATTTAAGCAATGTGATGTTAGGATCTTATCTGAGAGAATAAAATGCATAACAATCAATCACAAGAGACAAGAGACACAAATATTTATTCTCGAGGAAACCATAAAGGAAAAACCCCACAACTTCCTTAGAGATAGAATGAGCACCAATGGTAGCAGTAAAAACCAAAGACATAAAATATGATCTCCAACAGTTGTTCTCTCTCTCACTTGTGTGAGCACTTCCTCTCTCACTCATGCACCCTAGTTGAGTGAGTGCATGTGAAAAATAGAGATGCTCAGTCTCTATTTATATTCTTTCGTTTGCTTAATATTTGACTCAGTTATGTACGATCGAGTAATCCTAACTCCTTTATGTAGGCTCGAGTAACCACAACTAGGGTACTAATGACCCGACTTACAACGGAGGGGATTACCTCATGAATTTTGGTAATTATCCCGATAGGAACATTGGTTTACAAGGAAATACAAGTGATTATCTCGATAGGATAATCGGGGATCAATGAAATACAATATATACAAGTGAATACATTCTGAAGTTACAAATACATCAACACTCCCTCTTAACTAGGAAGGTATTCTCTTGACACAANTCATTGGATCATTATCAAAGTTGGATCATCACTGGATCGTCATCAAAGTTGTATCATCACTAGATCGACACCAAAGTTGGATCATCCCTGGATCATCATCAAAGTTGGATCATCATTGATTCCATCATCTCAATCAAATGGTGATGTCTCTTCATTCTTCTCATCATAGGAAGTTCTACAGAGCCAACCCTTTTTCATGTTGGTTGTAGGCCTAGCCTCCATGTAGGCCTTCCTCTACAGAGCCATTCCTTTTTCATATTGGATGTATGCCACTACAGATCCAGTCCTTTTTCATACTGGATGTACCTCCATAGAGCCAGTCCTTTTTCATACTAGATGTGATTCTCTACAGAGCCAGTCCTTTTTCATACTGGATGTCGGCCACTACAAAGCCATCCATTTTTCATGCTGGATGTACTTCCATAGAGTCAGTCATTTTTCATACTGGATGTGGGTCTCTACAGAGCCAGTCCTTTTTCATACTGGATGTAGGCCAGTATAGAGCCAGTCCTTTTTCGTACTGGATGTAGGCCACTACAGAGCCAACCCTTTTTCATGCTGGATGTACTTCCACACATCCAGTCCTATTTATTAACTGGCTTAACAACCTATTATATATGATTACAAAGCGGTTATGGATAACTACTTGTCGGTTCGGTCAACCGACATGACCTTTGGAGGCCGACCTAATCTTCGATTAGTCGGTTAACTCAAGTAGTCGGCTCACCTACTAGCTCCTCCAACAAGTTGTATGGAAGCATTAATTGTAGTTCGTATAGTATGAATTTTGAGGTTGTTGGCATAGTTTTCAAGGGAAAAAATTTTGTTGATATTTTTGACACACTTTCCAAGAAGGGTTTGCACATAAATCGAGGCAGAAAAAGCACGAAAACCGAGACAGTCTGCTGGGTCATTTTTTGGGTTGAGATAAGTTGGTTTTTATGGTAAATGAATGTCTTATTTTTTATCCTGAAGAAATAATAAACTCTCTCTCTCTCTGACTAGTTTTCCCCTTGTGGGTTTTTCCAGGGCCATTGGAAAAAAATTCTGACTATTGTGTGTTGAATGGCGTGCTGATTATTTATTTTCTGTCAATGAAAAAGTGAAGTTACAGCAATGTTTAAGTCTAAAATTTTTTATGTTTATTTCCAGTCATTTATTTTCTGAGTTAGCAAATAAATAGAGATAAAATTTTACTTATAAAACGGAGGATAAAAACTTGAGGAAATTCTACACGTGTGTGTGTCTTTTGATGTAACTTCTCACTGAGAAAACAAAACACCATGTTGATGTTTCAACCATAACATTTTAATTTCTCAACAATTTTATAAAAATACTATATTTTTAGACACATACTTCTACATGCTATAAAAAATTCAATACTTCATCATTACATTAAGACCTTCAAAAGCTGCACCAACACTTGGTGAATGATTTTGAGGTCTCCTCACTTAGATAATTATAAAAATAAAATAAAAGATGTTAATTTCTCTTTTGGAAAAATAACACTGCACTAGTACCACTCACTATCTACATGTTTACAATTTTTTTATATTGATTATATCATTTAGGCAATCAAAGCTTGCACCAACAAGGAGATATACCTTATAATTTGCCAAAAAAATAAAATGTCAATGTTAGAAAAAACAATCATAATTGAGCTAGTTATAAAAAAGTTTAATAAATTAAAGGTTAATATGTTTCAATTCCCTACATTTCAATTTTTTAGTGAAACCCATATTCATTGTGTATGAGTTACGAAACATACAATAAAGATGAGACATGTCTGGTTTTTCTAGTTTTTCGTTGTATCTAGCATGCCAAAAGTGACCATCATTAGATTCAACACACTCGTTGAGGAAGAAGGAATTGGGTAACACCATTTTCAAGGGATGTAAATGTTGTTTAAAACCAAGCCTAAAGTACATTCCTTTGTTTGACTACTATAATGTGCAATATAAATATTAAAAAAATTAGTAAATGTTGTGATGGAATTTGTAAATATTGGTTATGTATATGTAAAGAAATCATAATATATGGAAGAAATTTATATGGTGAGGGATCACTATGTTAGAAGTGTTTAATTTTCAAATTCAAGTAATCCATCTCAATCCATACACATATTTCATGAGATTTTTATGAGAGTGAACCTTCCATGTGTATGTATGATTTCAAGGGAGGTTTAGTAGGTAGGCTTAGTATGGTCATAGTAGTCTACATGCTAATAATGCATGTTTATAAAACATGTCCTCATTTAAACCTTATATGTTTGGAGACTTTTTTTGTAAGTAAGATGGAACCTTTTCTATAGTTGTTGAAACTGAGAAAATATATTTACATACTCCTGACCTCTAAAACATGGGGCCAAGCAATGATCCTGCAACCAAAATAGGAAAGTGAACAAAATAGCCTAGAGAGAATGGTACAAGAGCATGAGTACAGCCCATCCTTTTAGCTTGAGCGCTCGATCATGCTTACAATCTGTAAATAAAGAGTATTAAAGAAACATAAACAGAATAGAAAAGAACGAGAGGAGAGAAAGCGTTTGCGGGAAAATTCAGCCTCCTCCGAGGCATTGTTGTTGGCTCCCACAACCCCATGGTTGGAATCCGCTTGGCTAGATTTAGCTACATCCTCCCCGTTTCTTTGACCACATTGGAAGGGGGACTCGGATAGCCTTAGCAATTTGCGCATATGGACGAGGTTTCTCTCATCTTCATCATTGAAGGTACCCACAGTGATGTGTATCAGATCTGCATAGTTGTCTCTCTCATTCATGGAGCGAGAGAGAATAAATTTGATTCTACAATATTTAGACATCACTATGTCTCTTCCTAGATTCATTTCGAATTCCCCATATATTTCATTCTCCATCCCCGCTATGGAGCATTGTATGTGTTCCGGAGTCTCTTCATTGAATAGCCTTTTTCCCATTCTTCCTCCTCATTACCACCTTTAGGAGCGGCCCTGCTAAGATTTCCCAACTTCTTGCATAGTGAACTCTTGGAGCAGCAACCATGCCTGCATGGTGGTCTCCTTCCTCTCCTCATCCCACACTCCCTCACCTTACACACAACAATATTACTCTCATGATCTTCAAACCTACGCAGTAGTGCTTCTCCCAAATACTCTACACAATCTCGAGTGCTATACTCTCCCTTAGTTTCAGGATTAAGTAATGGATTGGAACCCAGTAGGAAATACCAGCAATGATAATCAAGCACGCATGGTCACAGAAGGTGGATCTTCTGAGGATATGCTCAGGTCTCAAATCGCTTTTGCGATCGCCTCCGAATCCATCACACAAAATGAGATCGCCCTCCCAGATTTCAGGCCACGCCTCTCTGTAATCTTCTTGTAGGTATTAAAACTCCCTTCCATGCTCACATTTTTGCTCTGCATGCAAATGGACAAGACTTGGGTCTATCCCCTCCTGCCAGCCACTCCTCACCTCCATCGCCTCCACCTGAGCCTCCAATATGTGGCTAGCCTCCAACGTGTTGGTCACCACTTGGATGTTCTATTGACCACCCGCATCTGGGTTTATATGTTTGGAGACTTGTTTGAGAGAGATATAAGCCACTATAATGATGACTCCAACACAAAATTTTAAGTCTTTTATTATTATTATCATCATCATCATCATCTTTCTCCCACTCTCCTCCATGGAATATCCTATTTTTTGCATATTCAATCGTTCACCAAGTCTTGTTGAAGCCTCTCCATGGGTAGGGGAGATGGTCAAGGCCTCATCCTTTCCAAAACCATGAAAAATCCTATCATATGGAACTACCTAAACCATGGCTAATGTGACTTTTTTTCTCTTTTCACAATAAGTCTATGTTTCAATGCCATCTATAGTATGTTATAGCCAATCATGGATGGTGAAATTGCAAACATAGATATAAATTTTTTTGCATATTACAAATATGAATTTTTTTGTGTACAATCGAATCATCCTCAATGGTTGCTCCAAGTCCTTTGATGGAATTCACCATCCCATCAACTCTAAGAAAACAGGTTGCAATATTTTCCTCTTCTTTCAGTTGCAGTGTTTCAAACTGCACAAAAAAAGTTTGCAACTTGTCCTTTTTCACCTTTTCATCCCCCTCATAGATGTTCTTCATCTTTTCTGAAATCTCCTTTACACTTCATGACCTTAGTTCACTATATGACCTTAGTGAATTCATCATATGAAATCCCACAGAGTACTGCATTTTTATACTTTGCAGTACATTCGTATAGTCTTCTATCATTTGGTTCAACTGGAACTGTTCTAGGTATTGTGTGCTCATTTTCAGTAGATTCTTCTAGTTCCACCAGAGTCATTTTTGGAAATTTTTACCCATTCTCTATTTATTTAAATATTTCTATTCTAAGAGATTGTAAATATACTTCCATTCTTATCCTCCAAAATGTATAATTTGAACCACCAAATCGTGGTGCTCTGTTGATGGACAATCCTTCCTTCTTTTCCAAATCAGTGATGGATCAATATTCTAGATGTTAAGTTATTACTGAAGAAACACACTTTGATACTAATTATTGGATTTATCTTATATACTGAGAGGGGGGTAAATCTGTATATAGCACAGATTTGAATTATTTCACTTTAACAAATTCTTACCACTTAATACTTTTTTGTTGAAACAATAATAAACACAGTTGTGCACAAAAATATGAAAGATAATAATACACACATACATATCTAATTATTACATCATAGGGAGAAAAAAATATCCAATCATGAGACCCAACTAACTCAAGTGCCAACATGACCCATAAGCATCAACTTGTTGATTACAAGCACCAACCTATAAAGACTTCGATCTGTGTAAGCACCAGCTCACGAACTTTGGGAACTAACCTGAACATGTGTTTTCCTCTTTGCGTGAGATCATACTTGTAGTAATAAAGCACCATCCTATTGAAAAATGTGACCTCTAATTGTTTCTTCAATTGTAACTGAATGGAAGAACTAGCTTCCAATAATATATACTAGCATCAACTGAAAGGAGGATACAACCCCCCTAATTGTTTTACTAGCTCAACCTAGAAGGAAGATACAACTCATTGATTTCATTTTAACATCACCCACTGGAAGGAAGAAGGAAGCTGTGACTCCCTTTATTTAGTTTTATGATTCCCCACTGGAAGGAATTATGTGACTTCCTCTTCCACGCCCCCTCCTTCATCCCTGAAATAAAATAGTTGTGTATCGAATTTGCTGGAAACTAATTTGCAATATGCAATAATTCTTATCAATAACTATTGCAACCTCACTAAGATGTGTCTTAGTCTTATAATATATGTTTCACAATAGTTAGTCACTTTATTTGTGATGTGCAACAATGTCTTTGATTTATTCAGTTTACTACATCATCCAATATTCATATATTTATGAACGCTGATTTACTTATACAATCTGCAATCCACGTTTCTATGAAATTTGGATATCTGTGTTTTTCCATACATTTTTTCACATCTACAAACTTGCACTCTAATTCAAACAATGTGCGTTGTCATTACACATCCAGATATGAGGTATTCTTCTGATTTACACACTTCCTGAATTTCTTCACTGTATTTGCAAAATACAGCTCTCTTGCATTTTCTTCTTTCTTTCATCAATGAGTCATTGATTTACCGCAAGAATCACAAATCTTATGAATTCAATAATCAAATATTCATCTTATTCAAGATTACTTCAACACATCCATCTCTTGCTTATTTATACTCTTTCTAGTAGAAGCAATGTTTCCACTCGTTGGGATTCCTTAAACTCGGTGATACTCCAACTTGCTTAATTTGTTACCAAGATAACCTCTTTATCTTCTTTTGCATTAGCATGCAACCTTTCATAATTCAACCTTGTGGGGTTTTGCACATGTATGACATTATCTTTGCGGTATTTTTACACACAAGTCCATATCTTAGTGGTATTTGCGCACATCCTTGATTTTCTTATTCTTCTTTTAATTTCTGAAATAAGTCTCGTATCTTGATGGTATTTGTGCACATCCTTGACTTTCATAAACGTGTTCTAACTTCTTCTTCAAGGTTGTTATATGTGTACATATATCCCATGTTGTAGTGGGATCTTTCCACTCTCTGGACTTCCACATTTATCTATATGTGCTTCTTCACACTTAATTTGTATGAGAAATACTTCAAGTGCTTCAGTCTATTTCATTAACACACATTCTTTATTCAACGGATTTGGTGTTTGACTTCAACCCTTCATCATCATTAACACATATTGTTTCTTCATCAATTTTGGTGTTTGACCTCAACTTTTCATCTATCTTTGAAATCAATGATAGAAAACTTTGTTGGTTTATCAGTGATAACATTAGCCTTATTTATTTTATCCTTTGACATCAATAACAATACAAAGGTTCAACAATTTTTATCCATTGTTTACACTTAACACTTAGACAAATAACTCATATACAAGAAAAACCAAAGTATGCAACACCTCAATGGAGTATGTGCTAAATATCAATATATATATAAAAGACATAATACCTCGAGGGGTTCAGTATGTAAACTATGAGATATCACATGCACTCATAGATATTATAGAATACCCCTAATTTCACTAGATATTAAGTATTTCATCCCTAAAACATGTTCTTGAATCCCGCTCCCAAACACCTTGACAATTTAAAAAACCCCTATTTTCTCTAGATATCCTAAGTATCCATTTTTTCATGACATTTTTAATAACCCTTGTTATTAAAACCCTCATTATGGTGACATGCCACAACTTTTATAACCCCTTGAAACTTTGCAAGGTCAAATATAAAATCTTAGTGAGAGAACATATTTCAAGATGGGGAGCAACACCCTAAACACATTAAATTTATTCATAATAGCATTTCAATCAACTTAAGATCACATGTAATCACAAATAATACCTGGTAAAACCCCACTCTAACTCCAAAAACAATGGAATTCACACCACATTCACACATATCATAGTTATTCAATACTAATCTGACTTCACACACAATCAAACTTACACAAAATTTAGACATAGAGTGCCTATTCAAAATCCCTAATAACGTATTCACCCCTCTAGATACATAGCTATAAATGACCATGTAATATATACATTCTTTTAATATATTTAAAAACCACTTGAACCTTATATACTAGGTAATACATTGTTTACATATTTTAGAGTGCCAAATCGTACAATATGAACTCACATGCTATCATATTTCCTACTAAGTGAACTCTCTATGGGGAACACAAAACAGATCTCATAGGATGCTTCTTTGAGAGTGTGCCAAAATGGCATTGAACCTAAGAATTTAATGTCACCACTTCTCAGTGATGTGCATCATGTCCACGGCTACTCTGAAGCTCCTGCAAGTATGCCTCCTATGACACCTATGATGTACTCCCACTTAGACCACCATGCACCTGAACTATTCCCAATATTCCTTCTTCATAACTTGTGACCGATTCTTGTGCTTGGTGCGCTCATTTCTCTTTGTGAGCTCTGACTTCTTCACACTTGGTTTCTTGAATGACTTTAAGCTCCAACATGTATATGCATATAAAGATCCCAAGTCACGTTAAAGTGCGAAAAAAGGTGGCACTTTGGGTTGACCTCTATGTGGTTGGGCCCTTTACTTTCGGGTGGTTGATGATAAGGGACCTTGCATATGACAGTGTACCAACACCAAACATGCCCTTAACAATATGTGTGCACCTATCCCTTGTGCATCATCATGCATCTAGGATTCTCTCAATGAAGCATCCATCTCACTTCACTAGGCATGCTTCGCATGGAGCATCCATATACACACTTTGTTTCACTTTTGTTGAATCCCCCTTATTGTGTCACTAGGTCCACATGCCCACCAAGATTCCCATATACTCTTCCACTCTGCATGAGTCTCTCATCACACACCTAAATCCCATGTCTAGTTGTAAACAAGCACTCCCTAGGATACAAAGTCAAGTTCACTTTGTCTCATTCCCATATTTTTATTCGTTGGCCAAGTATGCATCGCATGCTCCTCTCGATTGTCTTGTCTAAGGAGTGGGTATCTTGCACCAACTCTCCTCCATGGAATATCGTATTTTTTGGATATTCAACCATTAACCAAGTCTTTTCAAAGCCTATCCATGGGTAGGGAATATGGTCAAGGCCTCATCCTTTCTAAAACCATGAAAAATCCTATCATATGGAACTAGCTAAACCATGGCTAATGCGACTTTTTTTCTCTTTTCACAATATGTCTATATTTCAATGTCATCTATAGTATGTTCTATCCAATCATGGATGGTGAAATTGTAGACATAAATAGAACTTTTTCCACATATTACAAATATGATTTTGTGTGTTCGTGCATTTGTGTCTTTTGATCTAACTTCTTACCGAGAAAAAAACACCATGTTTATCACGTCCCCACCCTTCTACCAGCGAGAGGACATGACTATAAAGCTAACAATATGGGAAAACTAAGCCCCATGAACATAAGATATAAAATGCATTGGAAATGAAACAGACATAGATGCATAATTTGTTTAAACATACAATGGAAGAAAACACAATCATCTAGTACATTCAGCATGTTCATCATCTCATTTAAGCAATAAAAACAATTGCAAAGATAGAATGGACAAGAGATACTTATCTTTAATAGAAGCTTGTCCTGCAACCAACTACATCATTGCAACGTTCCACCCAACCATAGGCCAATGTGCTCATCAATCTCTCAGCAACACTGCCACCCCATATATGGGCATGATTCCACAAGGAGTAAGGGGAAACTAGAAGTCTCACATGTAGCCAACGATACACAACTTAACCAATCTAGCACGGTTGGGTTTATCAGGACAAGGTTACACAACAATACATAGCCAAGCCAACAAAGTTGGGTTTACCAGGCTATCAGGAGTTGGAAACACTGGCTTCTAAGCTAGTGGGATCACTGAAAATATAAGGACCTGCACCAGATCTAGCCTAACTTCTAAGACATCCACACACACCCAACATAAGGAATCATCCCCTTCTCTACTGTGTAGTCCCTCAGGCCATAGCTTCCTTTCCAGTGCTATTCAGGGGGTGTAGAGAAGAAAGCCACCCCTCTAGCTCCATCTGTGCTACTCTTGTACACACTAGGTTTATCAAGCACACTCAGGATCCATTTCCACTCCCAAACAGTCCATAGACCAACCACTGTGCAGACATAGCCAAACACAACAATTCACAGCTCTGGGATTTAAGGGAAACACCACAGAACAAAACTGTATTAGGTAATATATATCTCAGACTAAGCAGAATGACTCTAGAGTGCTTCTTGGCCCTATCGTGGCCAAAATAACTCAACAACAACCCAAAATTCGTGGGGAAATGAGTAGTGATCTCTCAGCTGCGTGAGGGGAAGAATAAGACCTATGTGAAGGTGGAATCACTTGTGTGAAGAAAAATGAGATCAGACCCCTGTGTGAAGATGGAATCATGGAATGATAGAATGGCCATATGGATGGTTCCCTGGCCCCATGAGGGAATGAATGCTCCTTCCTATGGCTTTCATGTGGGAAGGACTAACAGTCCTACCAACTTCGACGACTGCCCATGCAGATGTCTTCCCATGGCAATAATTGCCCCCAAGCAACCTAGGCGATTAATTTGGTGGTTGAATGAGACAAAGGATGGGTGAGTAAGACAAATAGGGTGGTTGACATCTAGATGGGCTCATCACTTGACACTTGGTTTTTCCCCAATGGCTCCCAAGGGTTAGACATCCCCCTCCTTAACCTTAGTAAATCATGCCCTTTTCATTATTGTTGCATGGACATTAATTAATTTTTCAGATGTACATGGTGTCCAAGATTATAATGTCCCTAGATAGCACAAAATACCATCGAAGTCCCCGAAACATAACATGACTATCGATGGTGGATCGTTTGCATATAGCTCCACACCATTATCCATTACAATATATACATCATATACATTTAAATGAAAACAGGGTCAAAACCGAGGTGTTACAATGTTGATGTTTCAACCATAACTTTTTCATTTCTCAACCATTTTATAAAAATACTATATGTTTAGACACCTACTTCTACATGCTATAAAAAATTCAATACTTCATCATTACATTAAGACCTTCAAAAGTTGCACCAACACTTGGTGAATGATTTTGAGGTCTCCTCACTTAGAGAATTATAAAAATAAAATAAAATATGTTAATTTGTTTTTGGAAAAATAACACTGCATTAGTACCACTCATTATCTACATGTTTACAAGTTTTTTTATATTGATTACATCATTTAGACACTCAAAGGTTGCACCAACAAGGACATATACCTTATAATTTGCCAAAAAAATTAAATGTCAATGTTAAAAAAAAACATAATTGTGCTAGTTATAAAAAAGTTTAATAAATGAAAGGTTAATATATTTAGAAATATGTTTTTATTCCCTACATTTAATGTTTTTAGTGAAACCAATATCCATTGTGTAGGTGTTACGAAACAAACAAGAAAGATGAGACATGTTTGGTTTTTCTAGTTTTCCATTGTATCTAACATGCCAAAAGTGACCATCATTAGCTTCCACACACCCATTGAGAAAGAAGGAATTGGGTAACACCATTTTCAAGGGATGTCAATGTTCTTTAAAACCAATCCTAAAGTACATGGCTTTATTTGACTACTATAATGTACAATATAAATATTTAAAAAAATAGTAAAGGTTTTGATGGATTTTGTAAATATTCGTTATGTATATATTGAATAAAACATAATATATGGAAGAAATTTATATGGTGATGGATCACTATGTTATATGTGTTTAATTTGGAAATTCAAGTAATCCATCTCAATCCATACACATATTTCATGAGCTTTTATGAGAGTGAACCTTCCATGTGTATGTATGATTTCAAGGGAGGTTTAGTAGGGAGGCTTAGTATGGTCATAGTAGTGTTGGTTTATTGGTCAATATTGAGAGGTAGGGATGAGTCAATATTTTTATCTATTTACTAATTTAACCACTATTTAAATCTATCAATAAATACACAAACAACAAGAATACACAAAACACAGTTTTAATGTGGAAGCCCAATAGGGTAAACCACCAATACATCCTATTACTAGAAAATTGCTATTTACAAATAGTTTTGCCTAGTCCTACAGACAAGGATGGTATTACACCCTATTACCAGCAACTACTGGAAGGAGGCTACAACCCCCTGGTTTATTAGCTACTACTGAAAGGATGCTACAACACCCTATTTACCAGCTACCACTGGAAAGAGGCTACAACACCCTGATTTATCAGTTGCTACTGAAAGGATGCTACGACACCCTGTTTTGTCAGCTATGACTGACAGGATGCTCCTACACCCTATTTACCAGCTTCTGCTAGAAGGAGGGAACAACCCCCTACAGGCCTGTTTCCTGCACTAGCGCCACCCTAATATGTTTTCTGTAATATACTATATTTCTTTTCCCTCCATTCTCTATCACACCCACTGGTATGTTTCTGATTTTATGATCTAGACCTCAAGACGCTTTATCTCACTCATACTTCTGCGTATAAATATCTTCATGGTTTTTTGCAGACGTATTATTCTAGAAACACACCCTTTCACAAACATGCCCTTTCAAATATGATAATCACACTTACCATAATTTTGTTTATGAACATTCAATTATTAAAATTAAAACTATTAGATACTCTTCCAACAATGTCTTATAATCTCTTCATACTTGTGGGAATCACTTGTAAGGATTACAGGAAATATTTACTACATGTAAATATCAAACCAAAACATTCTTCTGCACGCTTTCATTCATTCATCACCTCAGAATTCATTTCCGCAGATTAACTTAACGTTTTCTTGTGCTTTCGCAATATCCTTCTCCATAATCAATCCGGCCATTAATCTAATTTTGAGACTCTCTGGTCCATCAATCTAGCACACAAAATTCCTCCTCGAATCATATTTCCGTACCACAGTTTCCTCATCAACGATTTCCCACCGTTGATCTCCTTTGGGAATTTTCTTGACCATTGATCTGAGGTAAGATGTGGATTGTAGAATGTAGGTTTATGACTTTTCTAAAATGTCTTTTCATGATTTTCATAGTTGTCTTTCTGCACCAATCATTTTCCACCATTGATCTCTTGTGGGCTCTTCCATGAGCATTAATCTGAGATAAGCTCCAGATTGAGGGATGTGGAAATGTAAAATTTCCTCAAATCATATCTCGACTTTCCGTGAGCTCCTTTCCGCAATATTCTTTCTACAAGTTCCTTTCTGCAAGCTTCTTTTCGCAAGTTTATTCCGCATCGTTGATATTTTATGGAGTCTTTACCGACCTTCGATCTTCCGCATTGTGGGTTGCGGATTGTGGGTTCATAGAATCTTTAAACGTTATTTCCACAATTCCCTTTCCACATTTTTTCTTCCACACCGTCGATCTCTTTTAGCAGAACTAATCTCAGCCGTCTGATCTTGATCTTTTGCGAAACTTTGGATTTTACGCCTAACTATTGGAATTAATCCTTAACTGTCGGATCTAGTGCAGGGATAATATAATCCGTCCTATCTTGATTTTTGCGAAATTGATCCTTAATCGTCGGATCTCATGCGGGATGCTTCCCGATCGTTGATTTTAGATCGAATGTGGATCTCACCATGATTTTACGGATCTACACGATTTCTTTGCGGAAATCCTCTGTGACCATTTCTAACAGCTTTGAAGATTTATGTACATAGATAATTTCATCATGATGTTTATTATAAGGAATTTACAAACACTCTCGTAGATATAGTTTCTCTGAAGAATTTATAAACACTCTCGCAAATATATTTTCTTTGTTCTTCGATTGTTACATATAATCTGTCACCCATTCATTTCACTCTTTTACAGTTCCACTCTTCATTTGTCTAACCATTTTTTTCATTCATACTGCATCTCTACTTCCACTCGACCTCTTTTCTTTGTTTCATTAACCATTGTTTACATCATACTGTCGAAACTGTCTTGGAAGTCTTCAGATTAGTCATTCATCCATGTCCATATCATCCATTTCATTTGTTATAAATGAAATTTTATGATATCATCATTAGGAAACCATCATATTCCATGTCATCATATGTGTCATGCCACATCCTCAACTATGCTATGCCATGCCATCACTACCTTAGTCTTTCACTAGGTTTGTCCTGCCATCACATCCATTGGTTATTCCTTTTTCATTTGTGAACACCTTTGACATCAATGACAACTATATACTCAACAATATCCCCCTTTGGCATTGATGGCAACCTCTAAACATTCTCCCCCTTTGACAACAATGACAAAGGATAACCTATTATTCCAATGTTGTACCTATTTTGATATAGGATTTTTTGTCTTTGTACTTTCTGACAACACCCCCTATCAACATATCTCTGCTTGAGATTGTGCTTCCTCCTCTTAGTTCTTTTGTAAAGGAAATACTCCCATCTTCTGTCTAAGATGCTCAAAGACTTCCTTAGGTAGTGGTTTGGTGAAAATGTCAGCAATCTATTCTTTTGTGCCAATGTATTCTAATATGAAATCTTGTTGAGATACTTGTTCTATTAGATATTGATACTTGATTGGTATATGTTTTGTATTAGAATGCATGATAGTATTTTTAGACATACTTATAACACTAGTGTTATCACAGTTGATCACTATTGAATGTTCATATTTTATGAGTAGATCTTCTAAGGTTTGTTTCATCCAAATAACCTGAGTGCAACATGAGGTGGCATCAATGTATTCTGATTCTGCTGTAGAAAGTGAAATGGAGGATTTTTTTTTACTTGACTATGATGCTAAACAATTTCCCAGAAAGAATGTTTCTCCACTAGTATTTTTTTAATCATCAACACTTCCTTCCCAATATGCATCAGTGAATGCTTTCAAGGTAAAGTCTTGTCCTTTTGGATACCATAAACCATACTCCATGGTTCCTTTTAGATATTTGAAAATCCTTTTTACTATTTTTACATGTGTTTCTTTGGGAGATGACTGGAATCTAGCCACCAATCCAACAACTTGCATCACATATGGTCTTGTGGATGTCACATATAGCAGACTGCCAATAATGGATCTAAACATGGTATGATCTACTTCCAGAGATTCATCACCCTTACTTAACTTGCAAACAGTGACCATAGGAATACCAACAGGTTTGGAATCTTCCATTTTAAACTTTTTCAACATATCTTTGATGTACTTAGTTTGAGAGATGAAAATTCTTTTGTCTGTTTGGTAGACTTGCAATCCCAAGAAGAAAGTCAATTCACCCAACATTGACATTTCGAATTCTTTCTTCATTTCAAAGGAAAAATATACACTTAGGATTTTAAGATTGCTTCCAAATATGATACCATCCACATAGACAACAACAATGATCATATTTGTATCTTCAATATTTAGGTAAAGATTACTTTCAGTGGCTCCTCTTTTAAAACCTTGTTGTTTCAAGTAACTGTCTAGTCTTGAAAACCATGCTCTTGGAGCTTGTTTAAGACCATAGAGTGGCTTCTTCAGTTTACAGACATAATATTTGTTTTCTGACAAGAGAAACCTTTCATGTTGTTCAATATATACTTCTTCTTCTAGTTTTCCATTTCAGGAATGCAGACTTGACATCCATTTGATATACTTTGAAATATTTATGGCATGACAGTGCCAAAAACATTCAGATTGCTTCAAGTCACACTACAAGAGCATATGTTTCTTCAAAGTTAATAGCTTCCATTTGGGAATACCCCTTACAAACTAATATTTCTTTGTTCCTTATTACTTGTCCATCTTAACTAAACTTGCTTTTGAAAATCCATTTGATTCCTACAATGTTCTTATCTTCAGGTCTCGAGACAAGTTTCTAGGTCTCATTTGTCTCAATATGATCTAGTTTTTCATTCGTGGATTTGACCCATTCAACACTTTTGTTGGCTACTGTAAATTTCTTGGGTTCAACTATTGAGAGTAGGGCTTGTTCAACACCTGGTAGTTGTCTTCTTGTTATGACTCCAGAATTTTTATCACCCATGATCTGTGACTCCGTGTTGAGGCCTGGAAAATCATAGGTAACAACAGTTAGGGATTCTCTCCAATAAACATTCCCAACTATCCCGTTACTGTTTGGTATAGGGAATCTGTCTGGTTTATGGTCCGGATACCGTAGGCCAAGTAACAAATTAAAATGTTTTATCGGTTATGGTCTGGTCCACTGTGGATATTTTTAGTTTTTTTGTATTTAAGTTATGATGTGCAAGTGCCTATCTAAAAATGAAAAATGACAAAGATAACAAGGAGTGTCACAATGTGATGCAAAGGTTCTTACCTCTCGTCCTACCTCTCTCGCATCTAAATCACAAACAACTAGAAAATAACTACAACTAACTAACCTTTTCCCACGTAGAAAAAATTATCAGTTATCCATGAGTAATGTATTTCTGTGCATGTATTAAGAAAAATTACAGGTAGTTGTTACTTATTTCAGAACACATGAACATTAATAAAAATATGAACAACAAGATAGCTTATTGTTTATGACAACCTTCATTACTCACTGTGGAAATTTCACAAAATAAACTATAAGACATTCATAACATAAACATACATGCTATGAGTTAGAACGATCTCACAGTTAATGGACATAATCTGAAAATGAAATCGTTCACATTCAACTGGTCCATAGCAAAGCATTGGAAACATTCCACCAAATTTTATCCAGTAGAAACTTGTAATTCTTTATTGCAAAAGGAAGTAGTTATTCTTACAATATACTCTCAAAAATTGCTTGGGAAAGAAGTCCCATCTACATCTAAACTCTCTTATATTTATAAAAAAAAGCAAAACCTTTGGTCTTCCCCAATCTCTCAATCTGAAAATTTTGTCTTGAAGTAAGTGCTCATAATTTATATAACATATTACATTTTAAATCAAAATTTTATAGAACACTTTATAAAGAGGTGCCTGCTTGGTCATTTATGAACCTTTTCCATGCCTAGGCCTCTGCTGCTATGCCTTCAAAATCAGAGGGTTAAATAAAATGGATATTTATCTCATACTTAGTAGCCTGATTTTTAATTACTTCTATTCTCGCCGGACTCAGGCACAACTACTCTTCTAGTAAGTGGATACTTACTGCTCAATGAGCCACTGCATTCTTTACCACTTTGAAAACTGCATAAGCTTGTTTATCAACAACTGGATAATTCAATTCAGCTCCCTACAGAACAGTGCTCATAAATGATATGGGGTACTCCTCCCCCCCGATCCTCCTTCTGCGTAAGCACTGCTGCCAATGAATCATCAGATGCAAAAGTGTACAAAATAAAATATTTTTTGAAATTCAGACTTTTGAGTGATGGTGCATGAGAAATAGATGTTTTTATCTTTCTGAATGCATTATTTTCCTCATCAGTCCATTTAAATTGTACACTTTGTTTAACCATCTGCTGCAAAGGTTTGACGATTTGAGCAAAATCTGGTACAAACCTTCGCACAAAATTAATTGTCCCCATGAATGATTGCATACCTTTTTTGTTATGGGGTAAAGGGATATGTTCTATGGCTTTAATCCTTTCTGGGTCTATGGAGATCCCTTTCTTAGAAACAACGTGACCTAGTAGCTTTCCTTCTATGACCGCAAACATGCATTTCTTAGGATTCAGTGAAATACCATATTTTCGACAAGGCTCAAAAATTTGTTTCAGATGGAATGCATGCTCCTCTCTCTTTTTTGAAAATATTGTGACATCATCGAGATATACCACAACACTACGGCCAATCAGACCGCGAAAATTTATATCCATGGCCCTCTGGAAAGTAGCTCCAGCATTTATGAGTCCAAAGGGCATTCTCCTGTACGCAAAAGTCCCCCACTTGGTTCTCAATGTGGTTTTAAGTCTTTCCTCTTCAACTACTAATACTTTATTATAGCCATAGAATCCATCTAATAATGAAAATAATTTAGAACTTGACACCATATGCAATATTTGCTCCATGGGTGGGACTGGATAGTTATCTTTATCTGACGCACGATTGAGGTTTCTGAAATCTACACAGAGCCTGATTTCTCTGGATTTTTTCCTTACTGTCACCAAATTTCAAAACCCATTCCGAATGTCTAACTTTGAATATAATTTTACCATCCAACAATTTTTTCACTTCACTCTGAATTAAAGGTTCCAGCTTTGGATGCATCTTCCTCAAAGGCTGTTGGTAAGGCTTGACTCTAGCTTTAATAGAGATGACATGTTGTATGATCTTTGTGTCATAAGTTTAAGCTCTTCATATGTTCAGGAAAACACATATTTGTACTATTTTAACAAACTAATGAACTTACTCCTTTCGCCCGGAGAACAACACTTTCCCAAATTTACATATCTAGGTTCAGCTTCAGTCCCAAATTTATTATCTCAAATTGCAAGGATGAGCTATGAGTCTTGACATTCAATGGCTTTCTGAACTTGTTGTTTAATTCAAACATTCGTTCCAGAGTCCTGATTCCCTTAGGAATAAAATTCCCAAATTTTAATTCTACTTGATGTTCTTCATCATCTATTATTGCTCCTTTAAAAGTCTCATCATTCATAAAGAATTCCAAAATTTGTTGATCATCGTCAAAAACCCGTAGATTGGTGATCATATCTGGAACAGAAGGCCTGAAAAGTAATTCAATAGAGCATCTATTATTAGAAGGTACTAGCCTTGCAACTGAGGTATCTAGTAAATCAGCTACTGCACTCTTTAATCTAGGGATGGACACAATATTGAATGCATGAAAATTTATAAGCAAATCCAAAACTTCATTTTGATAGGCTTTTAAATGTGGTGAAATATAGTTTATCTTATTCTGAATTTGCTTAACAACAATTTCAGAGTCTCCATATACTTTCATATTTTTCACTTTCACTTCTATTTCCTTTTTCAATCCCTAAACTAGTGCTTCATACTTAGTTGTATTATTTGTACATTCGAACTCTAATCTACAAGAAAGAAAAATTTTATTTGTTCTTGCATCAATCAAGACACAACGAGCTCCTGATCCTTCCAATATTTTAGATCCATCAAAATATAGGGCCCAAAAACTATCTACTTTTACTAAACTTGAATTAAAAACTATAGCTGAAACTAAATCTACTATTTTACAGTCAATCTCATCAGCTTGTGAAATTCGAAGGAGATTGGGCTGGGTGTCAGGTGTATTATTGGATTCTTTAGCTTGGTAATTTCTCGGTTCTAATTCAATGATGTAATTTCCCAACACATAATTTACTGGGTCATTCTTTCCTTCTAACTGATTAACATTGAACTGATTAACATTGTATTTCATTTGAGGTTCTCTTAATACTTTTATTTGATTTGGACATCCCTTATAAGGAAACAATAAATGTGACCAATC
The DNA here is from genome assembly GCA_001517045.1 of Pseudotsuga menziesii. Taxonomy (NCBI): domain Eukaryota; kingdom Viridiplantae; phylum Streptophyta; class Pinopsida; order Pinales; family Pinaceae; genus Pseudotsuga; species Pseudotsuga menziesii. The sequence goes on from LPNX010383407.1 coordinate 250,620, forward strand.
AAATGCAAAGTATCCATCTAACCTTGCTGCCCAATATTGACACAAAACTAATCCATAAGCATCTGGTATGTCAGCTACTACAATGTCAATGTATTGACATACCCTCTCATCTATGGATAAGCAAATTAGAACATCTTCTATTTTTCCTATTACTTTCATAGTTGTCCTGTCTAATTGAATAACTTGCAAAGTAGATGGTTTAGGTTGTCCATTAATTTTCTTGTAGACTGACCATGGCATAACGTTGACTGATGCTCCTGAGTCTACTAAATAGTTGTGCACAATATAAATGAAAATCTCAAAAGTTAGGAGAAATTCTGGGGTTTTATACTTAGACTTACCTCCCACACTTGCTTCACCAATTTCTTCTTCAGGTTAGTTGTCAGTGGGAAGGTCTTCTTATGGTACTTCAAGTGCTTTTAAAAATTTCTCTTTCCACTGAGGCACATTACACATTTCAAACAAGGAGATATTTTCCTTTTCCTTTTTAATGTCTTCCACAATATCATACCCCATCTCAGGCTCTTTGAGATTCTTCTTGACATTATCAACCTTGTCTTCAACAAGCTTAATAGGCATGTTAATTTTCTTCAGATTTTGACTTGGAATGGTAAATTCAGGTATTTTAATAGTTGTAGTGTTCTTTTGTATGTTCTTCATATTTTCTTGAAGTTTATTGATCTTAGGAAGTATTGACTTGTCTTCTTTTAACAAGATCTGACTTCTTATCGTCACATTGGTTTCTGATGTTTCCTCTTGTTTCAGAGAATATTATTCTGTATCAAACATTGAGACACAGTCCCATAAAAATAGAGTATCCTCCTCTAGTTTTTCTGTAGATTGATTATATTTTTCTTCCTCCTTACCAGTTTCTGTTAGTTTGGAATCCAATAATTGATTCATTACCAGTGTCATAGAATTTATCCATTGGGAGCAATTCTTCTCAGAATGAGGTTGTTGATGAAAAGTACAAAAATTATCCATGCCTACATCAGTTAAATTCATTGTTGAAGGATTGTGTGGAGGAGGTTTAGGTTGAATCTTGTCTTCCCTTTTATTATAATAAGGCTTATATGATTTGTCAGCCTCTTTTTCCTTTTCTAAATCTATCACTCTGTTGGATAAATTTTGAATCATCTTCAACATCCCTTCAAAATCCTGTGACCGCTCATCCTTAGGCTTAGTCAGTAATAAAGGTTTCTTGCTTCCAAAATTCTTTTCTTTCGAATGCACAGGATAATTTTCTATGCTTTCCAACTTAGCCTCCACCTTCTCAGCTTCTTCATAAGTTTCTGCTAATGTAGGTCTCACTGATCTCTTGGCAAACATGGCTAGATCAGGCCCAAGGGCTGAGGTATAGTATTCTATTAGAGCATTTTCAGATGGCTTATTTACTGTAGTAAAATTGTTTAGGTAAGCAGCAAATCTTTCAGTGAAATCATGTACTTTTTCTTTTCTTTCTTTATTTAGAGCACATAACCCCTTCATTAAGGATGCATGAGTTTTCTAAATTGCATATTTACTTATAAATATTCTCTCAAATGTGTTCCAATATGTGATTGAATTTGGAGGAAGTGCAAAATACCATGAGGCTACTTTTCCTTTCAAAGTGTGGGGAAACAATCTACACACTACATCTTCATGCTCCCCCACTCATAATCCTTCTATATCCAAGTAAAAAATCTGTAAATGATCATCCACCAAAATGCGTTCACCTAGTTCAAACTTGGGTAAAATCTTGTTGAAATCTTGAGGCAAATCATGCAAGGGAGGTGTCAAATTTAAAAGGCGACCTAACTTTCCAAGCAGTCGATGGAGGTGGTTGGTTTGTATTTACATTAGCCATGATTCTGAGTGGAGAATGAGGTGGTGACTGAATAGGGGTCTGACAAGGTGAACAGTAAGGTGAATCTGGATCCATTTGATTCAAAGGTTGATCCACTTCTTCTAAGGATGCTTCTACCAATTCTTCAATATCCTCTACTAACACTGAGTCTTCTAATTTAGGGAGATCTTTCTTCTGATATTCTCTTCTAGGTAAGACAGAAATGATAGGTCATCCTCCAATATTTTTTGCATATGCCCTAGTGATTCTTCTTAAATCATCAACCACTTCTTTATCTATAGGATACAGATACCCTTTCTCTTTATCCTCAGGAGTGGATTTGTGACACAAACTACTTTCAAAACTATCACCGGTGGAGTGATTTCGAGGAAGTGAGCTTCCTTGGCTAGCCATGCACTAGTCACCCTCCTTCTAGCGCCAAAAACTATTGAGGCCTAGAAAATAATAGGTAACCATAGTTAGGGATTCTCCCCAATTAATATTCCCAACTATCCCGTTACTATTTGGTATGGGGAATCCGTCTGGTTTACGGTCTAGCTACCATAGGTCAAGTAACAAATTAAAATGTTTTACCAATTACAACCCGGTCCATCGTGTATATTTTTAGTTTTTTTGTATTTAAGTTATGATGTGCAAGTGCCTATCCAAAAATGCAAAATGATAGAGATAACAAGGAGTGTCACAATGTGATGCACAGGTTCTTACCTTTCATCTTACCTCTCTCACATCTAAATCACAAACAACCAGAAAATAACTACAACTAACTAACCTATCCCTAGGGAGCAAAAATTATCAGTTATCCATGAGTAATGTATTTATGTGCATGTATTAATAAAAATTATAGGTGGCTATTACTTATTTCAAAACACATGAACATTAATAAAAATATGAACAACAAGATAGCTTATTGTTTATGAAAACCTTCATTACTCACAGTGGGAATTTCACAGAATAAACTATAAGACATTCATAACATAAACAGAAATGCTATGAGTTAGAATGATCTCATAGTTAATGGACATAAGCTGAAAACAAAATAGTTCACATTCAACTGATCCATAACAAAGCATTGGAAACATTCCACCAAACTTTCTATAGCAGAAACTTGTAATTCTTTATTGCAAAAGGAAGTAGTTCTTCTTACAATATACTCTCAAAAATTTCTTGGGAAAGAAGTCCCATCTACATCTAAACTCTCCTATATTTATACAAAAAAGTAAAACCTTTGGGCTACCCCTCAATGACTTTTGGGCTTCCCCAACCTCTCAATCCCCAAATTTTGTCTTGTAGTAAGTGCTCATAATTTATACAATATATTACATTTTAAATCAAAATTTTATAGAACACTTTATGAAGAGGGGCCCACTTGGTCATTTATGAACTTTTTCCATGCATGGGCCTCTGCTGCTATGCCTTCAAAATCGGAGGGTTCAAGAAAACAAATATTTATCTCATACTTAGCATCCTGACTCTTAATTACTTCTATTCTTACTGGGCTCAGGCGCATATGCTCTTCTAGAGAGTGGATACTTACTGCTGCATGAGCCACTGCATTCTTCAAAATCTGTTCATCTAGATCCTTGACTTGTTGGATATCCTGATCGTGTTCTTGATACTTGTTCTGTAGATGTTCTATGAACAACTCATGTTCTGGTATCGCATCCAATCTTTTTTCTGCGGAAACCTGGCATCTATTGTATGTGACCAACACTCTTCTGTAGTAATCAACACATAATCCCTTTGTTTTCTTTACAGTTTTCTTGAATTCTTCCGTAATATTGATGGAAAGCTCCAATAAATCATAATCCTACTTTAAACTCTATCGATCTTTAACTAGTAGCTCTGCATGAGGTTCCTCATTTGTTTCTATCCACACTATTCTTCCTGTCATAATCTCCTAAGATCTGTCCGGAAAATATGACGTAGTATCCAAAATCTCTTCCAATCTGCTATCTATTTGTAAAATATTACATCTTCCTTCCTCAAAACACATTATCAAATGGTGGATCTTCCTCCTTTGAGATAGAACATGTTCCTTCAAAAGTTGGACATCTATCTTCTATTCCATGACATCTTTAAGTGATGCTGTTAATGAAGCATTCTATCTTTCCAAAACTGCTAACTGCATTTGATACTGTTTTTCTCTTTCTTCAGTGGCAGCCTTCTCTGATTCTAACTCAATTACCTTGTTTTGCAACTAGACATTCTCTGCACTTAGAGTTTCGTAAGACACCTGAAGGTCAGTTTTCTCACTTTTCAACACTTGATGCTCTAGCTATAGCCTCTATAATTTCGCTAAGCTGTTCTGAGCATCCTTTTCTATTTTCTCTACAGAAACTTTTAAAGCCTCCTTATTGGCTTGCAGAGTTTGGAGTTCTGTCTTTGAATTCCTCACTTCATTCTGCATGTCCTCGAATATCCTCTTCAACTTATGACCTTCATCTCTCTCTTTCTTCAGTGTTTCTTTTAATTTAGCTGCATTCCTTTTGTACTGCTCAAGATCCGTCATCATCCTATCTACATTATCTTTAGTATCTTGGGTTAACGTCGCCCTAGCTCTTGCTGTCAATCTTGGATCTGCATCTATCCCATACACCAAAGTCTTGTCAGTTAGCATTTTTCCCGATCGTCCTCCTATTTAAACATTTTTCTCGGTCCTTTTAACAATTTGTTTATTTTCCTTGTCATAGAAAATGGTGTTGAAATTAGGGACCTCTTCTTTTTCTTTCTGCATGAAAGGTATCAAATTCATTCCAAAAAACACAACTTTCCCTTGAGTGCTGCCAAAAGTTGCAGTAGGCTCCTAGGGATCGAGATTATCTTGTCCAAGCCCTTGATCCGTATGATCATGTCCCCCCGGTGTATCCATATGCTCAATGGTCTACTGATCTTTTTTAGATCTTGTTAATCTCAGACCTTCACTTTCATCTCATCTTTTCTTTATCTTTGCTTCTTCCTTCCTCTTTCTTTCCTCCTCTTCCTTCTTTGCTACTTCCTTTGTAGCTCTCTTTGTTTCTTCTTATTCATTCTTCATCCAACTCTTTTCCTCTTGTGCTAGCCTTCTAGCATCTTCTTCCCTCTTTTTGGCCTCCTCTTCTTCAGTTGTCTTAGTCTTCTCTGCAGTTTTTCCTTTTCCACCCACAATAGTGATTTTCTATTTAAATCTCTTCTTTAAGGCAGTCATATTCTTTGCACTCCTGAAGGTTTCTTCATCCTTGTCCCAAAAGTTAGTATACTCAAAATGAATATTTTCCTCTTTGCAGTGTTCTGCTACCTTATTCCAGGAGTCATTCCTGTGAAAGTTCGTTACACCAAAATGGAAGTGCTCCAGCTCCTGCACAAATTCTACAGTCTGTTTTACTTTTGAAAAGTTATAAATCCCTAGCCAGAAAGGTATGGTAGGAAATGTTACCTTTTTATGCTCAAACAAAAAAATCCCCATACCATCAAGATATACCTGCCTAAATACATATTTATGCAGTACATAATCAATGGCATATTTAGGGAGTAGAGAAGGTGCTCTGGAACCCCCATACATTCTGATATACATACCTTCCTCTGTTAAATAATAGTCTCCATATTCCTCAATGATCTTGAACGCCTCTTCGAACATGCAATTGCATTCGGTCAAGAAAATTAGAGTGTACAAAAACATGATGAAATGTTCACATATTTCTCTGTAGTAGCCATGGTGATTGTGTGCCCAAAATAATTTATATGCAGTGTATACTGGGGTCCTATCCCTATCCCAATTACACCTCAAGGCTGGAAAAGATTGGGTACATAGTATACAATCAACTAGGATAGAGCTCATGTAGAACTCTGACTTCTTCTGTGATACCCCTCCCAAAGCTGAAGATATGCATGCTGAGAGGCTATTGGACACTATGTTTGACCAATTGAATATGGTTCCTTGAGTAGCCACATAGAAAATAATTGGTATCCATCCCAATTTGAAGCTTTTTTCATGAGCTCTCCCAAAAATTATATTAAGCATTAGTGCTATAAATCTATAAGGGGTCCAAAGAGTGGATGTATCGTATTCTCTTGATGGCCTGGTTCAAAAGTTCTTCCCTGGTATCATCATTCTTTTTACTATTTCCACCAGGTCCAAATCTGTCTCTTTCAACCAGCTTTCTGTTAGGTAAATCTGAGCAAGAGGTAGGTGATATGCCATTGAGACATAAGCAGGGTTGTATGCAGCATATCCTTGTTTAGCAGTATTTTCAAGGATCATCGTAGTTACATCTACCCTAGGCAGAATCCAGCCAATCACTTCTAAGCATGGGAACAACTCAGGTCTTGTGGCTACCTTCATATGAGTTGATTTCTCGATATTTGCATAAATAGTTAGCTCTTCAAATCCTACATCAGGAACATTCTGACTTACAATCATCCTATATATTTCACCCCATTTATAATCTGGCTCTACCCCAGTGGTAGCTTTGGTATCTTCATATATGCATTCAACCTTGGTGATGATTTCAACCTCTAGTTCTCCTTCCACAACTGGATCCTTCTTCTTTTGTCTTTTAGACATATATCCTCTGCAATAGTCACCCTGTCATAAACACAGTATGTTCTTAGACCATTTGAGCTTTTAGTAAGTGTTTTAGTAATGAAGAAAAACTTTATCAACCTATTTACCTCTTCCATATGCATTCTTAAAAATAAACTATAAAGAGTATTAATGCATAAAAGAAAATTATAAGGCAAAAGTAACTGCTGCAAGTTGTGTCCTAAAATCCTCTAAGTCCACCGTCTGTAACTAAAAACACAACCCTGGTAGAAAAATCATCATTTAATTCAGACTGCATTAAAAATAATCTAACTCCTCAATAAAACGTTGTTGGGGTTCGGACCTTGAAGGTCCTTAATTTTGGCAACTCCATGGTTTTGGTGCGAAGCTTGTAAGCGGAGTTGCAGTCCAAAATAGTCTTAGGGGATTTGGGGTTGGGTCGAAGCCCCTCTTTTTGTAAATGTCCCATGGTTTTTGGGTACCCATGGTTTAAGCCCATGGTATTGTAATAGTGCACTTGTATAAATAGGTAGTTATGTAAAGGAGTCAAGTAGGTTTTTATGTATGATAATTTGATGTGAAGAAGCTAAGGTCTATTTTTGGGTTTGAGGTTAAGTCCCAGCTGAGTGCATGGACGACCTCTGCAGCTGAGTGCGCAGATCAGAACTGTGTTGTTTTGTAAAGTGTTGAATATAAACGCAATTCTGTGGATGTAGCCCCTACACTGGGGGTGAACCATGTATATATTGTGTTGTGGTGGATTTTTTTTATCTTTCCTGTTATGTTTTTATGCATTTGATAAGTAGATGAATGATAGAATAAGATAAATTGCTAAGTATTAACTTCGTTGTGAATTCCCAGTTAAGGGTTAAGAAAGAAACTGTCTTTTTATCTAAACTGCAAAGCTACTTAAGTGAATATCGAAGCTCTATATTGCATAATTATTCTTTGTAAGGATAAAGGTACAGTAATATCCCTCTTTCGCTTGCAGAAACCTGATTTTGCAGCACCCCATAGCTGTTTCAGGTGAGATTGCAACCTGTTCGCAGGTTGTTGCCGAAAGGGCCAACACTGTGGGTCTGTTTTTTGGTGTGAAGATAAAATCATAAGAACCCGGGTCTGCCCCATCACCCAACAAATTGGTTCCGTTGTCGGTTGAACCAATATCTGCTTCAAGAGGGATCTACGTCGTACCTGGAGGGATATGTTTTGGAGGCCCTCAGTAGAAGAAATCAGTGACTGGGTTGAAGATACCTATCTGAAAATTGCTGAACAAGAGAATAAGGACCCTCGTCGTAGCTCAGACGACTTCTTGCAAAGGTACATTTTTACTGATATTTATGAAATTTTCTTTGGTAGTATCCACATAGAATTGCACCAGTGGTTATCCAGGTTAACAGAAAGGAAGACAAACTTCAAAGAAGATCAGTCTCTTGACTGGACCCCAGAAAGAATTAAGCTGTTGAAAAGTACAAGCAACGTGGTATCAAGAGATGTTGACTTCTAGACAATGCGAACCCTTGAAGCATCTGTGACAGAGTTCACCATCAACACACATACTTCTTTCAGCGAAGTAGAAAGACATTTTTTCAAAGGACCAAGGGGTAAGTACCTGAATTCATTAAGTCTGAAAATTAAAATGCTCTTGGCTGATAAAGGCACATTGCTTATCCAATCAGATTGCTAGATTTATTGCTACTAACCTATGTTTGGAAGCGAAAGTGACTTCGACGAGCAAAGTGGTTTTCTTCGCAATGGTAAAAGATAAAAGAGAACTCTTGGATCCTATATCCTAGGCTAGAATACCGATTATACCTCATTAATCCTAGAAGAATATGAATCTGAAGAAACCCCTTTTGTTGGAAACCGTCCTATCACTCCGCAGCGAAGATCTATTATCCCTGAGAACCCTTCGCGGTCTGAAAGTAACCCTATCCCAAGTAATCCTGTCGCAGGTCAGTCTACCTCAGAAAGTTCCCTTCCTCCTATTACCAGTCTTCCCCCTCCTCCTCCTCCTCCTCCCCCCCCTCGATCCACTATGGCCCATGTGAATGATGATATCAAGCACCCAGTGTTTAAAGGAACTGGATCAGAGGATCCAAAATAGTTTTGGTTCTTATGCGAAGCTGTTTGGACTGCTAAGAATATTATGGATCAAAATACAAGAAGAGCACAGCTGGTCACCTCTTTCAGAGACCAAGCTTTGACCTGGTTTATGAAGTTTTCCAGTACTCATAACTATGCCTTGGATGATATTAAAAAAGCAATGATCAAAGAATTCAATAAGCCTAAATCGGAGTCACAGTGTATCACTGAACTAAAATAAATTCAGCAGAAGCGAGGTGAATCAGTTTGGGACTTTGATCAGAGGTTCAAGGTTCTGTTGGATAAAGTTATTTTTACTATTATACCAGAACAACATAAAGAATGGTTCATTGCAGCACTATTACCTCATATCAGGACTCCACTTACGCAACAGAAGGTTGTTGATCAGCAAGAGGCTTTGGAAATTGCGATGAAACTTGAAACAACTCCTGTTGGAGATAATTCTGGAATAGCCCAGATACTGGCACAGTTAGCAGAAATGGATTTGGAGCTTTGCGACATGAAAAAAGGTAAATCTATTCGAGAAGAGGTTTGGTGTACACGATGTAAGACAGAAGGTCATGACAAAGAACAATGTCCTGCATTAAGAAATTATTTGAATACTGGTGCACAGAACCCGTTTAACCCTAATGTCCTATATTGTGAGATCTGTAGAACAACTGGCCAACATCGACCTAAATATTTTTATCCACTGCAGAGATATGTTCAAGTACCTAAGAATCCCTACTGCAAGTTTTGTAAGTCATTTGGACACAACAAAGACGAATGTCGCAGCTTTGACCTCATGAGAGAGAGAACCTATGATGCTTATAGGGTACAACCCGATGCACAAGGAAATGATGGATATGGTTACCATGGTAGTACACCAGGTCGAGGTAATTTCAGAGGTTGTGGTCGTGGTGGTATGCCTGGAAGAGGTCGAGGCAAAGTTATTTGCTATAACTGTAATCAGGCAGGACATGTAGCTAGAGACTGTCAGAACCCAACTACGACATGTCGATATTACAGAGTAGTCGATCATGTGATTGAGCAATGCCCATAGTTGATAGCCAAAATACAAGAAATAAATGGCACTCCTACTTAGAATGTTCAGATGATTGCTGTAGAGAAAATACCTATCCCATCCCTTAACGTTGTCACAAGGAGTGGAGCTACGACGCAGGTGCAGAATAAGGGGAAACAGCCTGACGAGGCTTGGGTCCGCAAGACCCCAGAGAAAATTCCAGCCTTCGATGTTGGAAGAGAAAAAGGAACATTTATGGAAGCTAAAAAAGACTTTGTTGATTCGAAAACATCAGTAGCAGCTACGTAACAGCATCAACAACAGTTACAGTTCCAAGAAGCTTCTCCGGATCCAGTAAGTACACTGACATCATTTTTACAGAGTTGTATGAATCTATTAAGAAATCATAATGCTTTGAATGAGTTACAGAAAGTTATTACGTCTTGCAAACCTCAACAAATATTTGATAGAGGAAAAACTGTTAATAGAGTTAGAAGGACTGGAAGAGAAATGAGATTGCATGCTCAGATAGGAGATTATGACATGACTGATATCATTTTAGACCTGGGATCAAAAGTGAATTTCCTAACTAAGCATACATGGGAACAAATGGGAAAACATATGCTTGAATGTTCCCCTATACAGCTGAGATTAGCCAATCAGCAAAAGATTGTGCCCTTGAGAAGATTCCCTAGTGTACCAGTGGACATTGATGGAGTCAATTCCTTAGCATATTTTGAAGTCATTGAAATAATTGATGATAGCAACCCCTATATAGCATTGCTAGGAATTGAATGGGCAATAGAAAATTATGCAGTAATCAACCTTAAGAATAGACAGATGACTTTTGAAGGAAAAGGCTTGAGAGTCATAGTACCGTTGGACCCTTCTCAAGGAGAAAGGTATACAGAGCTAGTCAGAGATGAAGATCAAGATGTTTTGGATCATATTTACAACATCACAGCTAAAGAAGAAGACTATGTTAACCCTACTGCTGAAGGTATAATGGATTGGCAATGTGACAGTTCTTGCATGACTGATTCAGACGAAGGCCTAGAGAATTGGCAGAATAGACTTTATGAGCTACATGGACATCGATGTGCAAGAATTACCAAGTCTATCAGATGGGTTGGCTCACAGACAAAAATATTACCTACTTTTGATGGCTTGACAGACCCAAAATATTTTATGGTACAATTCTTAGTGCAAGTACTAGATTCACAGAAAATGGAGACTCTAGATTCAGTATTCAGAGCCACAGCTTCCAGATGGTGGAATGGTCATAAAAGGTATATTCATAGTTGGAGAGCTTGTCAAAATTTTCTTCGCCTGAGATTCATAGATCAACCTCAGGAGGTACAAAGCAGATTTAATGGTAAGACTAGCCCTCAGGAACATTTGGAGCAGTGTTATGAAGCATGGAAGCATGTACCTTGTGAAGAATGGGTACATAGGTTTGTACACACTCTGGAACCTGTAGCAAAGAACTGGTATGCAGAGGTGGAGCTTCGCCATGGTACTATAAGTTAGGTTAGACTTGCTGATAGTTTTGTGCTCACATTTTCTATTAATGAGGTTTTCCCTGCTTTGGACGCAGCTATTAGGGTGATCCATACTAAGGTGTTTGACGATAAAGAAATAGCCGAGTACCAACCTGATTGGATGGAACAAGAAGCTAATGCAGTAGAATGATATAACCTCGCCATTGATGAAGATGATGACCCTCGCAACATTAATATTCCTGAGTCAGAAGGACATTGCGAAGTACATGGACCAGCAGTCGAATCACCTGAAGTAACTCAGCCCTTGAAGACAAGGAAAGTAAACATTGGATCAAAAGAAATGCCTAAGTACGCTACCATTGGAGATTATTGGGATGAAGAAATGGTAAGCAAAGTGACTGAACTCCTCCATGAGTATCAGGACTTATTTCCGAGAAATTTCTCAGAAATGAAAGGTATCCTTGGTGATTAGGAGTGATAAAAATACCTTTGAAAGCTCATGCGAAGCCTATGAAGCAGCACCCTTATAGGCTAAACCCTAAGTATAAAGAAAAAGTCAAGATGGAGCTAGATAATATGCTCGCTACAGGAATCATTGAGCCTGTCGAAGAGTCCGAATGGGTCAGCCCTATGGTGGTACAAGAAAAGAAGACCAAGGGAGAAATCAGAATCTGTGTTGACCTGAGGAAGCTGAATGATGCTTGTTTACATGATCCTTTCCCTACTCCCTTTACAGATGAAGTTTTAGACAATGTCGGAGGTCAAGAAGTGTATTCCTTCACTGATGGATTTTCAGGTTACCATCAGACCATAATCGCTCCAGAGGATTAACATAAAAAAACCTTCGCTACAGAAATGGGATCTTTTCAGTATAGTGTTATGCCCTTTGGATTGAAGAATGCACCTACTATGTTTTCCAGAGTAGTCATATCTGCATTTAAAGAATTTATTCATAACTTCTTGGAATTCTACTTTGATGATTGGACTATATTTGGTTTATTGAAAGATCATATAGCCAATTTAAGGCTTATGCTGGACAAGTGTAGACAGCATCATATTTCATTGAACCTAGAAAAGTGTATCTTTTGTGCACCTTTTGGAATTCTGCTAGGTCACATTGTATGCAAGCAAGGATTGATGGTGGATCCTGCGAAGATTGCCATTATTGTGAACTTACCACCTCCGAAGTCTGTTAAGCAACTTCACACTACGCTTGGTCATACTGGATATTACAGGAAATTCATTAAAGGATATGCTCAGATTACAGCCCCTATGGAAAAGAAATTGAAAAAAGATATTAAGTTTGAGTGGACACCTGAATGTCAGGAAAGCTTGGATATTTTGAAATAAAAGATGGTAACTACCCCTATCTTAGTATTCCCTGACTGGAGTAAGGAGTTTCATGTTCATGTCGAAGCATCTTCCATTGCTTTAGGTGTAGTATTGGCTCAGTTAAGTGAAGGTAATATTGATCACCCTATTGCTTTTGCAAGTAGAAAATTGTCCACAGTAGAAAAGAATTATACTATGACAGAACGAGAAGTTCTAGCTATGGTTTATGCTTTGCAAAAATTTCGACATTATTTGTTAGGATCTCATTTTAAGATGTTCACTGACCATTCTGCTTTGAAGTATTTGGTTAACAATCCTGTGTTAGGTGGAAGGATATGCAGATGGCTGATTTTGTTTCAGGAGTATGACTTTGAGATCATAGTTAAGCCAGGAAGACTTAACATAGGGCCTGACCACTTGTTGAGGCTCGATTCAGGAGAAGAGCCCACTAGTTTGGACGAGGGTCTTCCTGATGCCCAGTTGTTTGCCATCCAGATGGTTGATGACTATTTTCAGGATATTGTCCAGTACTTGTCTACAGGTTTTGCACCCTCTAAGATGAAAACACAACAGAACAAGCAGCTGATGGTTAGAGCAGCTAACTTTACCTTGATAGCAGGATAACTATATAAGATGGGACCAGATGAAATACTATGTAGATGTGCCCTGGAGCATGAAATGCCATTGATTTTGGATGAGGCAAATTCTGGAGCAGCTGGAGGTCATTATGCAAGAAAATCTACAGCACAGAAGATTCTGACAGCTAGATTGTGGTGGCCTACGATTCATAAGGATGCAAGAGAGTATTTCCACAGCTGTGATATCTGTCAGAGGACAGGAAAACCATCCAGGAGGGATGAGATGCCTCTGGTTCCACAAGTAACTTTACAAGCATTTGAAAAATGGGCTATTGATTTTGTTGGACCAATAAATCCCCCTGCAAAGAAATCTGGAGCAAGATACATTATTACAGCAACTGATTACCTTACTCATTGGGCCGAAGCTCAACCAGTCAAGGACTGTAGCACTGCTACAGCTGCAAAGTTCATATTTGATGATATATTGTCGAGCTTTGGGTGTCCTAGAATTCTTATGAGTGATCAAGGATCACATTTTCTGAATAAGACTATTGAAGCATTGAATGAAGAATTTCAAGTATATCATTAGAAGAGTACTGCCTACCATCCTCAAGAAAATGGAACTGTCGAAGCCTTTAACAAGATTCTTGAGCACACTCTAGCAAAGGTTTGCAATGTTAACAGAAATGATTGGGATCTTAGAATTCTAGTAGTATTATGGGCCTATAGAACCACTTGCAAGAAGTTGACAGGCCACACACCTTTTAGGTTGGTATATAGGCAAGAATCAGTTATGCCCATGGAATACATTGTTCCTAGCCTCAGAATATCTTCCTTCACAGAGATGGATGACCCAGCCGTGTTGAATGAAAGGCTGGAAAAGATACTAGAACTAGAAGAAGACAGATTCATTGCAGGTTTCCAGCAGCAAGTACAGAAAGCTAGAGATAAAGCATGGCATGATAGACACATTAAGAAGAAGCATTTCCAGAATGGTGATCTTGTGCTCTTATACGACAGTAAATTCATGAAGTTCTCAGGTAAGTTAAAGACACACAGGAAAGGACCATACATAGTTCAGAAAGTTACTGATGGTGGTGCAGTTCAGTTAGCTAAATTGAATGGATAAATTTTTCCCTCCATGGTGAATGGAAGTAGATTAAAGAAGTACAGGGACAAGCCTGTACCCCCTGATCAGAAGTAATACCAAGAAGAAGAGTCTAAGTACCAAGAACAGTTGAAATTGGGTACTAGACTATAATGAAGCTGTTCTTAGAGAACTTCGATAGATTGTTGAAAAATTTACGAAGTGTCGAAGGTTGTTGAAGAAATTCTGTCGTGGGTCGAAGCTCGAAGCTCTGTCGAAACTTGTGTCAGGATGTGTTGAAGATCCTTATTGTGGCGAAAATGAAGTTACTGGTTGTGCCAAAGATGAAGGGTGTGTCAAAGCTTAAAATACGACCGTTGGAAAAAAATCAGATTTGGCGGCGCCAGTACGTTAACTGCATTAACTGCCTGTAATGATGAGATTTTGGGAAATCTAGCGCCATTTGGACAAGATGTACCGCCGTTCGGTCATATTTGGTGTCTTTAATGCACATTTATGGCATATTTGGTCGTTGGATTCTATAAGAAGACACCCAGACCTCCGAATTTTGCATTACACATTTTCTTGAGTTGATTCCATGTCAGCTAATCGCGAAGTTCAGGAATTGTTGAGAGAATTCAGACAGAGGGGTCTGCAAAACCTTATGAGAAACCCACCTGCATCTGCACCTTGTGAAGAGAATCCCCTAGTGCTGGATCAACCAATGCAGACATGATCAACCAGAAAGAATTTTAAGGTAGAAGTGTGCTCTAAGTGGAACAGAGAAAGGCACAAACCATCCGGAAAGACACCGGAGGATCCCGAGATGAATCCTCCTAGTTCAGCAGAGCTCCCACCTGAAGGTTTTGAAGACTTCAGTGAGGATGAGAATGTTACATCACAGCATCTACCATATTTTCCTTTTGTTCGACCAAGAGTTCAGCCACCTCAGCAGATAGCCAAGTTCACATTATGCACCCCTTCGCTGCCCCAAGGTGTGAAGTTGGTCAGAACGTTGATAGGCAAGTTAGACCGGCTCAAGTACGCAGACCACGATATGAATGATCGTGGGAGGTTTCTGTAGTTCGCACCTGGGAAATACTTGCACTCCGTCCATTATCTGGAGGCTGGAACAATGTTACTTGAAGTGAAACAGTGGGCTGCTAGCTTGGAACAAGCTGGGTTGTTGAAGATGTTGAATGTCCCCCACTTTGGTCGCAGCACCCAGGTTACCGTGGTGGTCAAGCAGCTATTGGCGTTGGTGCATGATGGGCACCTATGGATAGGAAACCAAAGAATTACCATTGATGGAGAGATAATTCATAGGATTACAGGATTGTCGAAGGAAGGGCCTAATCCTGGAATTGAATTCGTTGGGAAGCACGAAGATACAAAGATGGCGCGACACATGAAGGACCGCTTCAGTTTGACGAAAGGAAAGCGAGGGTATCAAACCTCGAAAATTTGGCACCAAAACATTCACTTCACCATAGAGCTCCTAGCATGCAAATTAATGTGGAAGTGTAGACCTAATGAAGTACCTGCCCCGGTTATCAGTATTGCTGGGAACTGTGCTGAAGGCTACAGTTACAAATGGGTAGAGTACATTGCTAGAGAATTCCTTGAAGATGTCCGTGATGCTCAGGCAAAAGGTAGACCCTTTCATTACTCATGGTTGTTAGTGATTATTGAACTGGTAGGATGGAGAGAACCTACTGAGGCATAGTTTGTTGATGTGCCTTCGAAGATGCCTGGTGCAGCAAGGTATGCATCTCTGTGGGTTTTGCAGGATAAGGCCTTACAGCAGATGACGAACTACGTGTTCTCCTTCTATGCGATGAAAATTTCATATGAGATCCTGAAAACACCGCGGCTCAATAATGAGATATTTTCTCAGTACACTGGAGTGGAAAAATTCAAGGCTGACATGCATAATGTCTTCATCCAGGCCCACGCAGATGACAAACATGCATGGTGGAAGCTTCCATACGTGCTAAATTTCCATATTCTTAGCTAATACATTAGTATTTCATTTCAGTTTCATAACAAAAGCATATAAATAGGATCACTGAAAGATAGACAAGCACAACCATACAAAAGGAACACAAATATTTATCCTGGGAAAACCCTAAAGGGAAAAACCTAGCAAAATCTTCCTCAATATAGATGCCCCAAAAAGATAAAAGATAAACCAGCAAGGAGATCAAAGCCTGATCCTCCTCCTTCTCCAGCTACTTCTCTTCTCCACTAATGCACTATACAAGTGAGAGTGTGTGTCACAAATGAGGAGCACTACACCTCTATTTATATTCATCCGTTCACTTAAGTTAACTCATTTGACATGTAGGCTCGAGTTAAATTATGTAGGCTCGAGTTACACATGTAGGCTCAAGTAACCACACTGGGGTGCTGATGACCCACCTTTACAATTAGAGGGTACTACCTCATGACTCTTATTAGTTCTTTCGATTAGGAGCATCGGGTACAATGTAATACAAGTGGTTCTCCCAGTAGGACCATCGAGGACCACAAAAGATACATATAGAATATTCTTCGAAGTTACAATATTTCAACACTCCCCCTTAACGAGAAGGGTATTCTACAACAACATCATCAACAACAAGAGTAGAGATAGGGGACATCATCAACATCAGCAAGGTAACACATCTATAAATCATTGGAATCTTTTCAACATCATGTAGTCTTCATCTTCAATCCTCAGTCTTCATCATCAACAACATCTTCAATCTTTGATCAGCAACATATTCAGCATTTTGATCTTTCAATTAGCAACGACATCTTCAGCACTTGGACGTTTCGATCAGCAACATCTTCAGCACTTTGACTATTCGATCAGCAACAACATCTTCAGCATTTTGACCTTTCAATTAGCAACATATTCAGCACTTTGACTTTTCGATTAGCAACAACATCTTCAGCATTTTGACCTTTCGATCAGCAACATTTTCAGCACGTTGACTTTTCGATCAGCAACAACATCTTCAGCACCTTGACCTTTCGATCAACAACAACATCTTCAGTACTTTGACCTCTCGATCAGCAGAAACATCATCATCATCATATTTTGATCTGTCAATCATAATCATCATCACATTCTGATATTTTGATCAGAAAAATCATCATCATACTCTAATCTTTCGATCAAAAACATCATCATCATACTCTGATCTTTCGATCAGAAACATCATCAACATACTCTGATCTTTCGATTAGAAACATCATCATCATACTCTGATCTTTCGATCAGAGACATCATAATCATAGTGATTCATCATCATACTCTGATCTTTTAGATCAGTACGTCATCATCATCATACTCTGATCTTTCAATCAGTATGTCATCATCATCATACTCTGATCGAAAGATCAGTACGTCATCATCATCATACTCTGATATTTCGATCAGTACGGCATCATCATCATCAGCAACAACCTGCAATCCACAACTCAAAGAAAAAAAGTCTTTGGATCACTTTTGGACTTAAAGTCTAGGGATGATACAATCCCACCACATTCTTGACAACTGAAGTTATCGGATTGATTACGGGAGAATCATTCCCTATCACTTTAGGACTATGTCCAAGGATGATGCAATCCTACCACATTCTCGACGACCGAAGTCACCGGATACAATTACAGGATAATCACTCCCTATCACTTTAGGAATTGAGTCCAAGGATGATGCAATCCTACCACATTCTTGATGACAGAAGTCACCAGATACAATTACGGGATAATCACTCCCTATCACTTTAGGACTTGAGTCCAAGGATGATGCAATCCTACCAAATTCTCGACGACCGAAGTCACCGGATACAATTACGGGATAATCACTCCCTATCACTTTAGGACTTGAGTCCAAGGATGATGCAATCCTACCACATTCTCGATGACCGAAGTCACTGGATACAATTACAGGATAATCATTCCCTATCACTTTAGGACTATGTCCAAGGATGATGCAATCCTACCACATTCTCGAGGACCAAAGCCATCGGATCTATTATGGACAGATGTCCCAGGATGATACAATCCCATCACGTTCTCGATGATTGAGGTCATCGGATCTATTATGGACAGATGTCCCAGGATGATACAATCCCTCTTCATTCTTGAGGACTGAAGTCTCTGGATCACTTTAGGGCAAATGCCCAGGGATGATACAATCCCACTGCAACATCACTACTCCCCCTTTCGAGGAAGGTCTTTCCGAACAACACCAAGCTTGTCTCGAAAGTGTTCGAACTCTACTCGAGGCAGAGGCTTCGTCGGTACATCATCTTCCAAACCATCATCATCTACATCTTCAGTATCTAAATACTAATCTATCACCATCTGTATATCTAGTATGTGAATATTGAATGCATCATCATCTATATATTCAGTATAGAAATATGGAATCACCATCATCTGTATCTATAGTATGTAAATACTAAAATATCATCTATATCTTCAGTATGGGAATATTTAAATCATCATCATCTATACATTCAGTATAGAAATACAAAATCACCATCATCTACATCTTATCTTGTATGTAGAAATACCGGATTTCTACGTGTTACGTCGGAACACGGGGTTCTTTGTCATCAAAACTATGGTTATCATATAGAATCATTGTAGTGTCCATCTTCAGGTCAAAGAGACCTGATATCAGCTTCTAAATCCATATGGCTTCACAACTTAGTAGAGCAATCTGCTATGTATTCTGCTTCAACCGTGCTAAGAGAAACACTGGACTGTTTCCTGCTAAACCATGAACTCATAGCAGACCAAAAGCATATACCTGATGTGCTTTTCCTGTCTGAGATACTTCCAGCCCAGTGTGCATCTGTGTAGCCATACAATCTATACTCATGGCTACCATCATGGTATAGACCAAAGTCTATAGTCCCTTTCAGATACCTCATCACATGTTTTGCAGCTACTAGGTGAACCCGTCTTGGTTGAACAAGATATTGAATTAAGGTGTTCACAGCAAAACAAATGTCTGGTATGGTATTTGTTAAGTACATCAATGACCCAATGATCTATCTGTAGTGATTCACATCCACTAACTCTAATGAGTCATCATCTAACAGCTTTAGGTTGGATTCCATGGGTGTGACCATGACTTTGCATTCCAACATATTGAATCTCTTCAATATCTCTACCACATACTTTCTCTGGTTGAGAAGGATTCCTTCTGAACTTTTCCATACTTCTAGATCTAGGAAATAATGCATTAACCCAAGGTCTTTCATCTCAAATTCTTCTACTAGTTTCTTCTTGCTTTCCATGATCTGTTTCTCATTCCCTGTCAAGAATAAGTCATCCACATATAGTAATAGAATGACAGGTACATCTTCTACAACCTTGTAGGAAAGGTTAGGATCGACTTTGCTCTTGGCAAATCCCATGCTCATCAGGAAACTATCTATTCTTCCATACCAAGCTCTAGGAGCTTGCTTCAGGCCATATAGGGCCTTCTTCAACTTGCATACTTGATTCCTTCTGCCTTCAAATTCAAATCCTCATGACTATTCGATGTAAAACTCTTCCTCAATCATACCATTAAGGAAGGCTTGTCTTTACTTCATCATGTAAGAAACTACCATGATAGTTTTGAAGGAAGTGTACCTTGATTCCTGGAGTAAGTGTCTCTTCAGAATTAATTCCCTCTTTCTGATAGAAACCTCTAGCCACAACTCTTACCTTACTTCTATCAGCAACATATCTTATCTTGCAAATCCATTTGGAAGATACCACATTCTTGCTTTCTGGTTTGAGTACTATATCCCAAACATCATTCTAGTATCATAACATCTTCTATGAGTTTGTCTTCTCAGGTCATCAGCATATCCTAGTATTCTGCATTCAACCTTGAAGGTTGGAACCCACTTTACTCTTGGTAAATTCTCAATCCATCACAAAGCTATCCATCATGTCGTACCATGTCGAACTTAGATATAATTTTTTGCAGTCACTCCCCCTGAAGTGGAGTATCATCTTCCCTCTTCATTCTGTACAGGTGGTTCTATGCTTGATATATACTGGTCAATAAAGTATGTCATGTCATAGTCTATTCTTTCTGGGGAGAATCATGAACCTTTCTTTGTACACTTGTTCCATCATATCATATACACCATTCCCCATGATCAACTGTTATTCTTTGATCATAGCTTCTTTTATAGAATTCTTTTCTTCATCTTGAGTTATCTCTTGTACCCATGGTGGTATTCATCCTT
>LPNX010383407.1:271027-288911 GCA_001517045.1 Pseudotsuga menziesii
ATAATTTATTATCCAAATGCTGAGGTGGATAAGCAGTTCTTCAAGAGTTGAGATATTCATATTCCTCATTGATTGAGGGATCTTCTTTGGAAGATGAGAGCTTGATCTTCAGAGACGGGCTTCTTCTTCTTCCCAAAGTCTGCTGAAAATAATCACTTCCTTCTGGAACACATTTCTTGAATGAATGAATTCCATGATATTGGGAAGCCATTCCAGGTGGCCATCACCACTTCTGCATTCTTCACTTCTTCTTTCCCCTCTTGAAGTTGTTCTTTGATTTGAGAGATCCTTATGACTGCGTGGTCTCTACATTCTGGATCTTCACATTCTTCAATTGGTTTCTTAAGGTCATATTCTGATCTTTGTTATTCCCTTCAAATAGATTGGTCAAGGAATCAAACATCATCGATGTCTTTAGGGAAGACACTTGTAGTACAAGTTGATTCATGACTGAATCATCAATGATCTTCTGGGCTTTGACCAAGTTATTCTTGAGAAAGGCTTCTAGCCTCATCTCCCTCTGAAACTAGAACCTCTATGCTCATGTAGGTGTCCAATCCATTTTCTTCAGAGAGATCATATACTTCTAGGCTTGGAAGTTGTCAACTTCACCAAGCTTATCATCAAGATGATGTGATAGATCACTTTGAAATGAGAACCTCAAATGAACATAGCAAAGGATTAGATCTTACCGATTTGAGGTGTAAGTCCTAGTTCTGGAGCTGGCTGATCTAGGGTTTGTCACAGAAAACCTAATTTCAAAAATTGGAATATTTCAGATCTGATTGGAGAGATAGATATATCTCTTCAAATGGAGCTGTCCAATGTACTCCATTTCTAAAAACAATGGAGGGAAGCTCCCGGAACGGGAAGCCCTAATTTTCCAATTTCTTCAGCAGAAATTCCTGTTACTGTTTCTGTGATATCTCTAAAATTTATGCTCCTCTGTCTATAAAATTTTGTAATGAGGTAACCTCACATGTCCCTGATCCAACACCATAGGTTTCATCATAATTGGTTTCACCGTTTGGGATTTATGATCCTTTTCCCAAGGTGACCTGTTACAGGACTGTTCAGAACAGCGAAGTTGTACAGAATGCCATGTGTCACTGGTTCATCTTCTGAGTCTGATATTTGGACCACTGAAATTAAATTCCATTCCATTTCTAGAAAATCTCCAGGAATTCCATTTGGACCTCTGTATCCCAAGATATTTCAATTCTCCCCAGGTGTCCTATTTAGGGATGAATTCTGGAAGAGGCTGGAACCCTAACGTGGAGAGAACATATCTCCTGGAATACAGCAAATCTGAGGATGAATTTTGGACAAAGTGTTCATAAGGATTTGATATTAATCCCCTACAAGTTTTAGCTACTGATCCTTCGCCAATCTTGAAATATAGTGAATGTACCAAAACGTAGCAGTTTTAGTATTTAGGGTTTTTCTAGCTCGGGGTCAAACTAGGGTTTGACTTTCCCAGAGTTTCACCCAACCAAATTTCTTGATCCAGGTCTCTAAAATTCGGTTTTGATGAGGAAAAAAATCCTATGTTGGTCTCACTCAAAAATTCATCTTCTGTAGAAAGCCCTAATTTCCACATCAAAAACTGAAAATGCTCGGAATTGAATTCCGCTTCGACGAAAAGATGCGCCCTTCAATGGAGAGTAATCCTAGCATACTTTTGCTGATGGATTGTGGAGAGAGACCCAAAATGTAAGAATCCATAGATTCTGTATCTTCACAATGTCTTCTTCTTAGGTTAGCTCTGATACCATGTTAAATTTCCATATTCTTAGCTAATACATTAGTATTTCATTTCATTTTCATAACACAAGCATATAAACAGGATCATTGAAAGATAGACAAGCACAACCATAAAAAAGGAACACAAATATTTATCCTAGGAAAACCCTAAAGGGAAAAACCCAGCAAAATATTCCTCAATATAGATGCCCCAAAAAGATAAAAGATAAACCAGCAAGGAGATCAAAGCCTGATCCTCCTCCTTCTCCAGCTACTTCTCTTCTCCACTAATGCGCTATACAAGTGAGAGTGTGTGTCACAAATGAGGAGCACTACACCTCTATTTATATTCATCCGTTCACTTAAGTTAACTCATTTGACATGTAGGCTCGAGTTAAATCATGTAGGCTTGAGTTACACATGTAGGCTCAAGTAACCACACTGGGGTGCTGATGACCCACCTTTACAATTAGAGGGGACTACCTCATGACTCTTATTAGTTCTTTCGATTAGGAGCATCGGGGTACAATGTAATACAAGTGGTTCTCCCAGTAGGACCATCAGGGACCACAAAAGATACATATAGAATATTCTTCAAAGTTACAATATTTCAACAATACGTGGTGAACCAGGAAGACATCCTCGCAGTAGTTCAGCAGTGGCCAGCTGAATGGATGAAGGATGCAGGAACAAGGCCCAACATACCAGTCCCCCCAGTAACAAATGTGGGCACAGGTCCCAGTCAACCACAGCAGAATGACCCACTCGAAGGGAGAGAAGAACAAGATGAGTCACAGCAGAGCGAAGGTGACCAGGGTGGAGATGACAGAGCTGATGAAGAAGAAGAAGAATCGGTCAAAACCATCTCAGACCCCAATCGCCCAGATAAGCGCAAGCCTCCCAAAGTAGAGGAAGTTACTAAGCCTCAACCCAGAAAGAAAGCTAAGGCGTCGAAGGGAAAGAATATTGTCGAAGAGCCCGCTTTGACAATTGAGGATCTTGGTTAGGCTATGATGAAGTCTATAGAGGTATTGTCCAGCAAATTGGTAGAGTTTGTAGCTACACATCTTGATGCACTCACTGGCGTAGCACAAGGAATTACAGAACTGAAGGAGTTAGCGGAAAGAACAGCAACTGGCGCCGTAGCAAGCAGTGCCCCAGTAAGTGTGTAACCAGATACAAGACAATGGCCCACCAAAAACAACAGAGCACAAGTACCAAGTGCAGCCCTTATAATAACTGACGCAGCATCTCAATCGCAGATGAGCATGACAGTTGAGATAGACTACACCAAGTTGTCTATGCTGGAGCTGCATCTTTGTCAATTGGCAATCATGAACGAGATCCGAGAACGAGACAGCTACTCACACATGCAGTTAGAGAATACCACGAAGTAGAGTGAGAGCCTTGCAGCGCAGTTGGAAGAAGATGAACAAAATAAGAGGGAAGCAGAAAGCAAGCAGGATACACTAGCGTGAGTATTGGATGAGGCGTGTCGAAGTCTCCCTAACTTCGACATGCAGGTTGAAGAAGAACCAGAGAAAAGAATAGTCAAGCTGAAAGACTATGCACAACAGTATTGAAGCGAGATAGAGAATATGAAAGCAGAACATAAGGCTCATATTGCGTAGCTTCAACTTTGCATCATTCCTGAGAGTCCACCAGAGGTCAGGGAGTAGCGTCGCAGAGATATTCAAGCCTCAGCAA
The DNA here is from genome assembly GCA_001517045.1 of Pseudotsuga menziesii. Lineage (NCBI taxonomy): Eukaryota > Viridiplantae > Streptophyta > Pinopsida > Pinales > Pinaceae > Pseudotsuga > Pseudotsuga menziesii. The sequence goes on from LPNX010383407.1 coordinate 274,478, forward strand.
TGAAGATCTCAGATCTTGTGAGTAGTTCATCAAAGCTGCTGGACGAAAGTGTCAAGGCCTGGGAAAACTTGTAGGACAACCCAGAGGTTGAAAAGTTGCAAGAAACCATCAAGCAGTGACAGACAGAGCTGGATGCAGTGAAAGTAGAAATTAAGACATTGCCTCCTATGCAGAAGATGCTTAAGATGAAGCATGGAAATGAGCTCCAGCAATAAATTGAGTCTTACAGAAGGAAAGAAACACTGTTAGTAAACTCTGTGCAGCCCCTCATTAACGAGGCTTTGGAGTTGAGCACTGTTGCGGACAACTAGCTCAAAGTCTTGAAGGAGTATCATGCGTTTGCACAGGAAAAGGCTAACGTAGCATCTATAGCTACATTGCAGGAGATAGTGGAGAAGGAGCAAGCAGCCAAAGATATCATGCGCAGCCTCAAAAACCAATTTACTATCTTCGCCAACAAGATTCTTCCACCAGAAAAGCAGCAGAGTGTCCCGGGACAGTACACTGGTGAGTCTTAGGGGCCTATTGGGATTCGGACCTTAAAGGTCCTTAATTTTGGCAACTCCGTGGTTTTGGTGAGAAGCTTGTAAGCGAAGTTGCGGTCCAAAATAGTCTTAGGGGCTTCGGGGTTGGGTCGAAGCCCCTCTTTTTGTAAATGTCCCATGGTTTTTGGGTACCCATGGTTTAAGCCCATGGTATTGTAATAGTGCACTTGTATAAATAGGAAGTTATGTAAAGGAGTCAAGTAGGTTTTTATGTATGATAATTTGATGCAAAGAAGCTAAGGTCTATTTTTGGGTTTGAGGTTAAGTCCTAGCTGAGTGCGTGGACGACCTCTGCAGCTGAGTGTGTAGAGGGTTTTGAAGAAAGGTTCTGCAGCTAAGTGCGCAGTTTTGGGTTATTGAGAAGATCTGCACCTGAGTGCGCAAATTAGAACTGTGTTGTTTTGTAAAGTGTTGAATATAAATGCAGTTATGTGGACGTAGCCCCTACACTGTGGGTGAACCATGTATATCTTGTGTTGTGGTGGCTTTTTTTATCTTTCCTGTTATGTTTTTATGCATTTGATAAGTAGATGAATGATAGAATAAGATAAATTGCTAAGTATTAACTTCGCTGTGAATTCCCAGTTAAGGGTTAAGCAAGAAAATGTCTTTTTATCTAAACTGCGAAGCTACTTAAGTGAATATCGAAGCTCTGTATTGCATAATTATTATTTGTAAGGCTAAAGGTACAGTAATATCCCTCTTTCTCCTGCAGAAACTTGATTCTGCGGCACCCCATAGCTATTTCGGGTGAGACTGCAACCTGTTCGTAGGTTGTTGTCGAAAGGGCCAACACTGTGGGTCTGTTTGTTGGTGCAAAGATAAAAGCATAAGAACCCAGGTCTTCCCCATCACCCAACAAACATGGACCGCGTTGTTAATAAGGATAATCCTCAAACGTGGGAACATAAACTATGTTCTCATCATGAAAAATCCCCAACTCGATCAAAATCAAACCTCCATCCTCCCACGAAAATAGGTTAAGTGCATATGAAAACTGAAACCCCCCCCAAACGGCCAGAAACAACCCCAAAATAGGTGGTGCAGATAGCGTAATGCTTGTCTGCACCCACCACCTAATCTTTCAGACAAGGATAAAACATCCATAACAACACAAAATGCAGGCTCAAAAAACCCCCATCGCCAAATAAAACTGTCAAACTACCTAATAAGCATACTGTGAGGATAAATATTTTTCTTATGGACCACGACACAATCTATGAGAAAAACTAACCAGGGAAGACCATTGTTCTCAAAACGACCAATAAAAATCAAGAAAAAAGGAACCGTGGTTTGCCTACCTGGAAAAACGTTGTGCAATTGGTGGGATGACCTGAAACCTCCACGGCAACACGCCAATCGAATTAAATCCAGACAAATAAGCAAAATTAGTACAGCTTGATCAATGCCAGACTAGAGCAGACATGATTTTCAATCAAAGTTAATAATAAAAATTGCTCCACTTCCATATATAACCCTTGGTAAAAGAAATAGCGGGAAAAAACCCTATCGACGAGCGAAACCTCTAAACGTCGGGCGGATAGTTCACTAGACAGCTGTAATGGTGGCCGACAAAGCCACTGTGGGTCCTGTGAATCATAAAACCATTGACAATCGAAACCTCTACATGCTACAGGTCAGTGATTCACACCTCAACATCTCCATAGTGTCAGCGCTTCAAAGCTAAATGCTACGGTAGTGTCAACGATTCTGAGCACTAACATCACAAAGGTTATGCATCGGAGATCGGAACCACTAACCTCTAATGTGTCGGCAGTTCAAAACACTAAACATCGAGAATATAGGCTGATCAACAACCACAATGGCGGACAACAAACTACTATGGTTCCGCGACAAAATTAAAACCCGTCGGTGATCGGAGGCTCTTAAGGCTAAAGGCTAGAACTCCAAACCTCAAAATCTCCGTAGTGTTGGTGACATAAAGGACAAACCCTCCAAAACGTCGGCTTTGTAGAGGACTACACCTCTGACCACTATGAACAATCGTTCTGATAGCGATAAAGCGAAATCAAATTATCGACAGTCAAAGGTTTAAACAATAAAACCACAAGGTGATAAAGGCCACGGATTGACAAGAAAAAGAATTGTTCACTATTTCCCTTCCGAAACGTCGGCGGCATAGAGAACTAATGCCCAACTCAATATTCAACAAATTTTCGACAGCAAAAAAATGAAAACATCGAAAAATCAAAAAATTTAAGCTCTGAGAAATAAAACAAAACTCCACAGTCATTTTTTGCCCTGGATAGACAAATGGCACTTTTAGATCATTCAAATATCGAAATGAAGGAAAAAGCATTTGACCCTACTTCTGACTTCAAAATATCAAAATTTATAGTAGAGGAATGACACATTTCAGGAAACCAAACAATCCCAAGTCAGATAAAAATAAAAGAAGGGTCCAAAATTTTAAAAAAAATTGGGAAGAGGTTGTAGCTGCAACAATTGGAGACTACCTGGTGAACACAGATCTCTGAACAATTTCTTCTTTGAGTAATAGATTGTTTTGACAAGAAATACCAACATGTTGAATTATTCTAGATGTATGGATTTCCAAATGGTAGATGTATGTACTTTTAATCATTGATGATAGTCCAATTCAGGGAAAATGGAAGCCAAGATTTCAAAGTCCAGATAACTCTTTTGAGGCCTGGAATATGAGTTTCATGTTTTACCTCTGTCTTTGGGTAGTTACCAGCTTAGACACCACAAGATTGTAACATATGGTAAGCATAAATATTCATTTGTTCATCATTCCCATGCCATTTTGCACTTTTGTGCTTTTGGACTTTTGTCCTTTTTTTTGAGTCCTCCTTTTTGCCTTCTTTCTGAAATTTTTTATTTAGGCTCTCTATCCATAGTGTCCTTTTGTGTGAGAGATGTATTTAATTTTCAGCTCACGGACGGAGAAGAAATTTGGAAATCTTGTACTGATATGGTTCAGTACTTGTTTTGATACATATTACTTTCTTAGGAGATTTTGACTCTTATTTGCCTTTTGGCTTTCAATTCCTGGCATGGGATCATTTAAATATAATATATTGTTTACCATGCTTCCTCTCCATGGGGCTTTTGCTGTCACTCTCTAAGACATTTTTAATGTGAAATGGATGGAGCCTCAAAATAGTATTCTAGACCTTTTGATCCTGAGTTATTTTACAAGGATTAAGTAGGACTTCAACATGTTCATAGCCATTTACGAAAATTGCTAAACTAGAAGAAGTTCTTTTAAATAAATCAGTAGTACACAGTCTTATAATTAAGGATTTTAGTTAATCCATAATTCCGATGAACTCCATACAACCAAAATTTGTGCCTTTTATTAAAATCAAACAAACCCTAATGAAACAAATAAAATAAATCAAAAAATAAAACAAACCAATCAGTTTATTTATGTACAAGATAACCAAGAAATAAAATCAAGAAAAATAAGGTTTGAGAACTAAACCATTAACTGGTAAGTTCTCTTCCCACCCCTATAAATCTTGCAACTTGTAAGTTGAGGGGCCAAGCTTGGCTGCAATTTGAAAAGGGCCTACCCATAATTGTTGAAACTTAGTGTGCTTCCCCTTTTCATCATGCAGATGATCCCACTTAAGAAGCAAATCTCCTACTTCGAATTCTTTGTTCCTGGCCTTATGTTTATCATACCAACGCTTCACTACTTCTTGTTGATGCTTAAATTGTTCTTTGGCTTTGGATCTAGACTCTTCCGACTTCAAAAGATTATAGATTCTAATCTGTAGGATTTCGTTATCGGTACCTCTATATTCCTGAGCTGTTATGGAAGATGGTAACAAAATGTTGGGAGGAAGAATAGCTTCTTTTCTATAAACAAGAGTGTATGGTGACACACCTAAGGAATTCTTGGGTGTGACTCTATCAGCCCAAATAGCATTAGGTAACGCTAAGTGCCAACTTCTCTAATTTTCTATCACGGTTTTCTTTAGAATTCTAATCAAATTCTTATTTGTAGATTCTGCCAAACCATTTCCTTGTGGGTAATAGTTTACAGAATAATGCAACTTGATTCCTCTTTCATTCATAACTGCAGTTAATGTAATAGAAGAAAAGTAAGTGGAATTATAAAAAACCAGGGAAATTGGAACCCCAAACCTAGTTATAATGTGATCTTGTAAGAAATCCATGACCGCATCTTCATTCACTTTATGTAACGGGATGGCCTCGACCCATCTAGTGAAGTAGTCAGTTTCCGTCAAAATGTATTTGGGCTGCAAGGAAGAATTTGGGTTTATCTCTCCAATGATATCAATCCCCCATTGTTTGAATGGTTCTATTATCATCATTGGTTTTAAAGGCCCTGCTACTTTAGCTTGTCTTCCACGACCTCTTTGACAAACATCACACTTTCTCACATGAGCATTAGCATCCTTAAACAGTGTAGGCCAGTAATACCCAGCTCTAAGAATATTATGGGCTATTGTATCTCCGAAAAAATGACCTCCAACAGGCCCATCATGTAATTCTGTTATGACCTTCTTTGCATCTTCTTTCTCTAAGCATCTGAGAAAAACTCCATCATAATTCTTTCTGAATAATGCTCCATCAATTATCTAATATGAAGCTGATTTTAGACGTAATGCTCTTCGTTGTTTGGAATTCCAATATTCCGGCAAATATCCTTCTTGAAGGTAATGAACAAGGTCTCGGTACCAAGATGTCTGGAGCTGTGAATAGAGGACATACATCCACCATATATAACTCAGCTTCATTGTCCCAACTATTTTCTTCATTGTCTTTACCTTCGGCCATTAGTTTGCACAATCCCTACCCTTTTACTATGGATGTTGGTTTGAACTCAAGATCATATTCGTGTAAGGCTGTTACCCAATTTCCTCTTCTTTCACCTAAATCCTTCTGTACAAAAAGAGATCTTACAGCTAGGTGTGGAACTATTACCTTAGTACGGTTCTTAAGTATGTATGGCCTGAATTGCTTTACCATTTTGAAAACTACATAAGCTTGTTTATCAACAGCTGGATAATTCAATTCAGCTCCCTGCAGACCAGTGCTCATAAATGATATGGGGTACTCCTCCCCCCATCCTCCTTATGCATAAGCACTGCTTCCGATGAATCATTGGATGCAAAAGTGTACAGCATAAAATATTTTTCAAAATTCAAACTTTTGAGTGATGGTGCATGAGCAATAGATGTTTTTATCTTACTAAATTCATTCTTTTCCACATCAGTCCATTTAAATTATACACTTTATTTAACCATCTGCTGCAAAGGTTTGACAATTTGAGCAAAATCTGGTACAAACCTTCACACGAAATTAATTGTCCCCGTGAATGATTGCATACCCTTTTGTTATGGGGTAAAGGGATCTGTTCTATGGATTTAATCCTTTCTGGGTCTATGGAGATCCCTTTCTTAGAAACAATATGACCCATTACCTTTCCTTCTATGACCGCAAACACGCATTTCTTAGGATTCAGTGAAATACCATATTTTTGACAACATTCGAAAATTTGTTTTAGATGGAATGCATGATCCTCTCTCTTTTTTGAAAATATTGTGACATCATCAAGATATACCACAACACTACGGCCAATCAGACCACAAAAAGTTATATCCATGGCCCTTTGGAAAGTAGCTCCAGCATTTATGAGTCCAAAAAGCATTCTCCTGTATGCAAAAGTTCCCCACATGGTTCTGAATGTGGTTTTAAGTCTGTCCTCTTTAGCTACTAATACTTAATTATAGCCAGAGAATACATCTAATAATGAAAATAATTCAGAACCTAACACCATGTACAATATTTGCTCCATGGGTGGGACTGGATAGTTATCTTTATCTGACGCACGTTTGAGGTTTCTGAAATCTACACAGAGCCTGATTTCTTTGGATTTTTTCCTTACTAGCACCAAATTCAAAACCCATTCCGAATGTCTGACTTTGACTATAATTTTAGCATCCAACAATTTTTTAACTTCACTCTGAATTAAAGGTTCCAGCTTTGGATGCATCTTCCTCAAAGGTTGTTGGTAGGCTTGACTCCAGCTTTAATCGAGATGACATGTTGTATGATCTTTGTGTCATAAGTTTTAATCTCTTCATATTTCTAGGCAAACACATCTTTGTACTGTTTGAACAGACTAATGAACTTACTCCTTTCACCTAGAGAACAACACTTTCCCAAATTTACATATCTAGGTTCAGCTTCAGTCCCCAAATTTATTAGCTTAAATTGCAAGGATGAGCTATGAGTCTTGACATTCACTGGATTTTTGAACTTGTTGTTTAAGTCAAACATTTGTTCCAGGGTCCTGGCTCCCTTAGGAATAAAATTCCCAAATTTTAATTCTGCTTAATGTTCTTCATCATCTATTATTGCTCCTTTAAAAGTCTCATCATTCATAAAGCATTCCAAAAAATTTTGATCATCGTCAAAAATCCGTGGATTGGTGATCATATCCGGAATAGAAGGCTTGAAAAGTAATTTAATAGAGAATCTATTATTAGAAGGTACTAGCCTTGCAGCTGAGGTAGTTAGTAAATTAGCTGCTGCATTCTTTAATCTAGGAATGGAGACAATATTGAATGCATGAAAATTTATAAGCAAATCCAAAAACTTCATTTTGATAGGCTTTTAAATGTGGTGAAATACAATGTATCTTATTTTGAATTTACTTAACAACAATTTCAAAGTCTCCATATACTTTCAAATTTTTCACTTTCATTTCTATTGCCTTTTTCAATCCCTGAACTAGTGCTTCATACTCAGCTGTATTATTTGTACATTCGAACTCTAATCTAGAAGAAATAAAATGTTTATTTTTTCTTGGATCAATCAGGACATAGCCAACTCCTGATCCTTCCAATGTTTTAGATGCATCAAAATACAGGGCCCAAAAACTATCTACTTTTACTGAACTTGAATTAAAAACTACATCTGAAACTAAATCTACTATTTTATATTCAATCTCATCAGCCCGTGAAAATTGAAGGAGATTGGGCTAGGTGTCAGGTGTATTGTTGGCTTCTTCTGCTTGGCAATTTCTTCGTTCCAATTCAATGAAGTAATTTCCCAACACAGAATTCACTAGCTCATTCTTTTCTTCTAACTGAGTAACATTGTATTTCATTTGAGGTTCTCTTAATATTTTTATTTGATTTGGACTTCCCTTATAAGGAAACCATAAATGTGACCAATCAAATGCAAAGTATCCATCTAACCTTGCTTCCCAATCTCGACTCAAAACCAATCCATAAGCATATGGTATGTCAACTACTACAATGTCAATGTATTAACATACCCTCGCATCTGTAGATAAGTGAACTAGAACATCTTCCATTTCTCCTATTACTTTCACAACTGTCTTGTCTAATTGAATAACCTGCCAAGTAGATGGTTTAGGTTGTCCATTAATTTTCTTGCAGACTGACCATGGCATAATGTTGACTGATGCTTCTGATTCTAATAAACAGTTGTGCACATTATAATTGAAAATCTCAAAATTTGGGAGAAATAATGGGGTTTTATACTTAGAATTACCTCCCACACTTGCTTCACCAATTTCTTCTTCAGGTTGGTTGTCAGTGGGAAGCTCTTCTTCTAGTACTTCAAGTGCTTTTAACAATTTCTCTTTCTGTCGAGGTACATTACACATTTCAAACAATGAGATATTTTCCTTAGCCTTTTTAATGTCTTCCACAATATCATACCCCATTTCAAGTTCTTTGAGATTCTTCTTGACATTATCAACCTTGTCTTCAACAGGATTAACAGGCATGTTAATTTTCTTTGAATTTTGACTTGAAATGGTAAATTCAGGTATTTTAACAGTTGTAGTGTTCGTTTGTATCTTCTTCATATTTTCTTGAAGCTTCTTGATCTTAGGAAGTATTGACTTGTCTTCTTTTAAAAAGCTCTGACTTCTTGTCGTCACATTGGTTTTTGATGTTTCCTCTTGTTTCAAAGAAACTTCTTCTATATCAAACATTGAGACACAATCCCATAAAACTAGAGTATCCTCTTCTTGTTTTTCTGTAGATTGATTATCTTTTTCTTCCTCACCAGTTTCTGTCAGTTTGGAATCCAAGAATTGATTCATTGCCAGTGTCATAGAATTTATCCATTGGGGGAAATTCTTCTCAGAATGAGGCTATTGATCAAAAGTACAAAAATTATACATGCCTACATTAGTTAAATTCATTGCTGAAGGACTGTGTGGAGGAGTTTTAGGTTAACTGTTGTCTTCCCTTTTCTTATAATAAGGCTTATATGATTTGTGAGCCTCTTTTTCCTTTTCTAAATATATCACTCTGTTGGATAACTTTTGCATCATCTTCAACATCCCTTCAAAATCCTGTGGCCGCTCATCCTTAGGCTTAGTCAGTAATAAAGGTTTCTTGCTTCCAAAAGTCTTTTCTTATGACTGCACAGGATAATTTTCTATGCTCTCCAACTCAGCCTTCACCTTCTCAGCTTCTTCATAAGTTTCTACTAATGTAGGTCTCACTGATCTCTTAGAAAACATGGCTAGATCAGGCCCAAGGGCTGAGGTATAGTATTCTATCAAATCATTTTTAGATGGCTTATTTACTGCAGTAAAATTGTTTAGGTAAGCAGCAAATATTTAAGTGAAATCATGTACTTTTTCTTTTCTTTCTTTCTTTAGAGCACATAACCCCTTCATTAAGGATGCATGAGTTTTTTTAATTGCATATTTACTTCTAAACATTCTCTCAGATGTGTTCCAATCCACGATTGAATTTGCAGGAAGTGAAAAATACCATGAGGCTGCTTTTTCTTTCAAAGTGTGGGGAAACAATCTGCACACTACATCTTCATGCTCCCCCACTCGTAATCCTTCTATAGCCAAGTAAAAACTTTGTAAATGATCATCCACCAAAATGCCTTCACCTCGTTCAAACTTGGGTAACATCTTGTCGAAAGCTTGAGGAAAATCATGCAAGGGAGGTGTCAAATTTAAAGGCGACCTAACTTTCCAAGCAGGCAGTGAAGGTGGTTGGTTTGCATTTACATTAGCCATGATTCTGAGTGGAGAATGAGGTGGTGACTGAACATGGATCCGACAAGGTGAACAGTAATGTGAATCTGGATTCAATTGATTCAAAGGTTGATCCACTTCTTGTAAGGTTGCTTCCACCAGTTCTTCAAGATCCTCTACTAACACTGAGTCTTCTAATTTAGCGTGATCTTTCTTCTGATATTCTCTTCTAGGTAAGACAGAAATGATAGGTAATCCTCCAATATTTTTAGCATATGCCCTAGTGATTCTTCATAAATCATCAACCACTTCGTTATCTATAGGATACAGATACCCTTTCTCTTTATCTTCAGGAGTGGATTTGTGACACAAACTACTTTCAGAACTGTCATCAGTGGAGTGATTTCAAGGAAGTGAGCTTTCTTGTCCATCCATGCACTGGTGGCCCTCCTTCTAGCACCAAAAATTGTTGATGCCTGGAAAATCGTAGGTAACAACACTTAGGGATTCTCCCCAATAAACGTTCCCAACTAGCCCGTTACTATTTGGTATGGGGAATCCATCCGGTTTACGGTCCGGCTACCGTAGGTCAAGTAGCAAATTGAAATGTTTTACCGGTTACAGCCCGATCCACCGTGTATATTTTATTATTATTATTATTTAAGTTATGATGTGCAAGTGCCTATCTAAAAATGAAAAATGATAGAGATAATGAGGAGTGTCACAATGTGATGCGCAGGTTCTTACCTCTCGTCTTACCTCTCTCGCATCTAAATCACAAACAACCAGAAAATAACTACAACTAACTAACCTATCCCTAGGGAACAAAAATTATCAGTTAACCATGAGTAATGTATTTATGTGCATGTATTAAGAAAAATTACAGGTAGCTGTTACATTAGAGGAATTTTGGGGTCTAAAATGGGCCTCCTAAGGAAAATAATAAAATAATAGTTAAAATAATAAAATAATATTGATTAATTTTGGAGGNCACGATCAAAATTTGAGTAAAAACACAATGAGATATGTCGAAAATACGAACAAAAAAAGTAGTTTTTTTTAATGACAAATATGCCAATTCAACCATTATGGTTGACTTATTTTATTGAAATTCTACTGGTTCTTGAATTCCAACTCACAAAAACTTATTTTGGCACGTTTTCTTATAAGGCCCATTTTAGATCCCAAATTTCCTCTAATGCTTATTTCATAACACATGAACATTAATAAAAATATGAACAACAAGATAGCTTATTTTTTATGACAACCTTCATTACTCACAGTGTAAATTTCACAGAATAAACTATAAGACATTCATAACATAAACAGAAATTCTATGAGTTAGAATGATCTCATAGTTAATGGACATAAGATGAAAACAAAATAGTTCACATTCAGTTGATCCATAGCAAAGCATTGGAAACATTCCACCAAAATTTCTCCAGCAGAAAATTGTGATTCTTTATTGCAAAAGGAAGTAGTTCTTCTTACAATATACTCTCAAAAATTGCTTGGGAAAGAAGTCCCATCTACATCTAAACTCTCCTATATTTATACAAAAAAGAAAAACCTTTGGGTTGCCCCTCAATGACTTTTGGGCTTCCCCAACTTCTCAATCCCAAAAAATTTTCTTGTAGTAAGTGCTCATAATTTATATAATATATTACATTTTAAATCAAAATTTTATAGAACACTTTATGAAGAGGGCCCCTCTTGGTCATTTATGAACTTTTTCCATGCCTAGGCCTTTGCTGCTATGCCTTCAAAATCGAAGGGTTCAAGAAAATGTATATTTATCTCATACTTAGTAGCCTGATTCTGAATTACTTCTATTCTTGCTGGACTCATGTGCAGTTGCCCTTCTAGTAAGTGGATACTTACTATTGCATGAGCCGCTGCATTCTTCATAATCTGTTCAGCTAGATCCTTGACTTGTTGTATCTCCTGCTCGTCTTCTTGATACCTATTCTGTAGATGTTCTATGAACAGATCATGTTCTGGTATTGCATCCAATCTTTTTTCTGTGGAAACCTGGCATCTATTGTATGTGACCAACATTCTTTTGTAGTATTCAGCACATAATCCCTTTGTTTTCTTTACAATTTTCTTGAATTCTTCCGCAATATTGATGGAAAACTCCAATAAATCATAATCCTACTTTAAACTCTGTCGATCTTTAACTGGTAGCTCTACGGGAGGTTCCTCATTTGTTTCTATCCACACTATTTTTCCTGTCAGAATCTCCAGAATCTCCTCAGATCTGTCTAAAAAATAAGGCATAGTATCCAAAATCTCTTCCAATATTCTATATATTTGTAAAATCTTACATATTCCTTCCTCAACACACATTTGAAAATGGTGGATCTTCCTCCTTCGAGCTAGAACATGTTCCTTCAAAGGTTGGACATATGTCATCCATTCCATAGCATCTTTCAGTGATGATGTCAATGAAGCATTCTATCCTTCCAAGACTGCTACCTATATTTGATATTGTTTCTCTCTTTCTTCAGTGGCATTCTTCTCTGATTCTAACTCAATTACCTTGTTTTGCAACTGGACCTTCTCTGCACTTAGGGTTTCATAAGACACCTGAAGGTCAGTTTTCTCACTTTTCAACACTTGATGCTCTAGCTGTAGCCTCTGTAATTCTTCTAAGTTGTTCTAAGCATCCTTTTCTGTTTTCTCTACAAAAAATTCTAAAGCCTCCTTATTGGCTTGCAAAGTTTGGAGTTCTATCTTTGAAGTCCTCACTTCATTCTACATGTCCTCAAATTTCCTCTTCAACTTATGACATTCATCTCTCTCTTTCTTCAGTGTTTCTTTTAATTTAGCTGCATTCCTTTTGGACTGCACAAGATCCGTCATCAGCCTATCTACATTATCTTCAGTAGCTTGGGTTAACGCCACCCCAGTTCTTGCTATCAATCTTGGATCTACATCTGTCCCATATACCAAAGTCTTGTCAGTTATCATTTTTCCCAGTTGTCTTCCTGTTTCAACCTTTTTCTCGGTCCTTTTAACAATACTTTTCTTTTCCTTGTCATAGAAAATGGTGCTGAAATTAGGGACCTCTTCTCCTTCTTTCTGCATGAAAGGTATCAAATTCATTCCAGAAAAAACAACTTGCCCTTGAGTGCTACCAGAAGTTGCAGCAGGCTCCTAGGGATCAAAATTACCTTGTCCAAGCCTTTGATCCATATGATCATGTCCCCCCGGTGTATCCATCTGCTCAGTGGTCTGCTGATATTTTTTAGATCCTGTTAATCTCATACCTTCACTTTCATCTTGTCTTTTCTTTATCTCTACTTATTCCTTCCTCTTTCTTTCCTCCTCTTCCTTCTTTGTTGCTTCCTCTGCAGCTCTCTTTCTTTCTTCTTCTTCATTCTTCAGCCAACTCTTTGCCTCTTATGCTAGCCTTCTATCATCTTATTCCCTCTTTTTGGCCTCCTCTTCTTCAGCTATCTTAGTCTTCTGTGCAGTTTTTCCTTTTCTGCCCACAGTAGTGATTTTCTGTTTAAATCTCTTCTTTAAGGCAGTCGTATTCTTTGCACTCTTAAAGGTTTCTTCGTCCTTGTCCCAAAAGTTAGTATACTCAAAATGAATGTTTTCCTCTTTGTAGTGTTCTGCTACCTTATTCCGGGAGTCATTCATGTGAAAGTTCATCTCACCAAAATGGAAGTTCTCCGGCTCCTACACAAATTCTACAGTCTGTTTTACTTTTTAAAACTTATAACTCCCTAGCTGGAAAGGTATGGCAGGAAATGCTTCCTTTTTATGCTCGAACAAAAAACTCCCCACACCATCAAGATATTCTTGCCTAACTGTCTCTTTATGCAGTACATAATCAGTGGAATATTTAGGGAGTAGAGAAGGTGCTCTGGAACCCCCATACATTCTAATATACACACCTTCCTTAGTTAAATAGTAGTCTCCATATTCCTCAATGACCTTGAACGCCTCTTCGGACATGCAATTGCATTCGGTCAACAAAATTAGAGTGTACAATGGCATGATGAAGTGTTCACATATTTCTATGTATTAGACATTGTATTTGTGTGCCCAAAATAATCTATATGCAGTGTATACCAGGGTCTTGTCCCTATCCCAATTACACCTCAAGGATGGAAAAGATTGGGTACATAGTATACAGTCAACTAGGATAGAGCTCATGTGGAACTATGACTTCTTCTATGATACCCCTCTGAAAGCTAAAGATATGCATGCTGAGAGGATATTGGATACTATGTTTGACCAATTGAATATGGTTCCTTGAGTAACCACATAGAAAATAATTGGTATCCATCCCAATTTGAAGCTTTTTTCGTGAGCTCTCCCAAAAATTCTATTCAGCATCAGTGCTATAAATCTATAAGGGGTACGGAAAGTGGATATATCATATTCTCCTGTTGGCCTGGTTCAAAAGTTCTTCCCTGGTATCATCATTCTTTTTGTTGTTTCTACCAGGTCCAAATCTATCTCTTTCAACCATATTTCTGTTAGGTCAATCTAAGCATGAGGTAGGTGATATGCCATGGAGACATAAGTAGGGCTGTATGCAGCATATCCTTGTTTAGTAGTATTTTCAAGGATCATCATAGTTACATCTACCCTAGGCAGAATCCAGCCGATCACTTCTGAGCATGGGAACAACTCAGGTCTTGTGGCTACCTTCATAAAAGCTGATTTCTCAATATTTGCATAAATAGTCAGCTCTTCAAATCCTGCATCAGGCACATTCTGATTTACAATCATCATGTATATTTCACCCCTTTTAAAATCTGGCTCTACCCTGGTGGTAGCTTTGGTATCTTCATATATGTATTCAACCTTGGTGATGATTTCAACCTCTGGTTCTCCTTCCACAACTGGAGCCTTCTTCTTTTGTCTT
>LPNX010383407.1:288951-306671 GCA_001517045.1 Pseudotsuga menziesii
CATAAACACATTATGTGCTTAGAGCATTTGATATTTTAGTAAGTGTTTTAGTAATGAAGAAAAAATATAAGAACCAATTTACCTCTTCCATATGCATTCTTAAAAATAAACTATACAGAGTATTAATGCATAAAAGAAAATGACAAGGCAAAAGAAACTCTTGCAAGTTGTGTCCTAAATCCTCTAAGTCCACCATTTGTAACTAAAAACACAACCCTAATAAAAAACTCATCATTTAATTCAGACTGCATTCAAAATAATCTAACTTCTCAATAAAACATGGACCATGCTATCTATAAGGCTAATCCTCAAACGTGGGACCCTATACTATGTTCTCATCGCAAAAATCCCCAACTCAATCAAATTCAAACCTCCATCGTCCCACGAAAATAGGATAAGCGCATATGAAAACTAAAACCCCCTCCTGGATGGCAATAAACAACCCCAAAATAGGTGGTGCAGATAGCGTAACGCTTGTCTGCACCGACCACCTAATATTTCAGACAGGGATAAAACAACCATAACGGTGCAAAATGCAGGCTCAAAAAACCCCCATCGCCAAAGAAAACTATCAAACTAGCTAATAAGCATACTGTGAGGATAAATATTTTTCTAAGGGACCACGGCACAATCTACAGGAAAACCTAACCACGGAAGACCATGGTTCTCAAAATGACCAATAAAAATCGAAAAAAAAGAAACCGTGGTTTTCCTACCTGGAAAAACGTTATGCAATCGGTGGGATGACTCGAAACCTCCACGGAAGCACACCAATCAAATGGAATCTAGATATTTGAGCAATGGTAGTACAAATTGATCAATGAGGACTGGAGCAGACATGAGTTTCAATCAAAGATAATAATAAAAAATGCTCCACTTCCATATATAACCCTTGGTAAAAGAAACAGTGGGAAAAAACCCTATCGGTGAGCGAAACCTCTAACATCGGGTGGATATTTCACTAGATAGCCATAACGGTGGGAGAAAAACCCACTGCGGGTCCCGTGAATCATAAAACCATCGGCGATCAAAACCTCTACACACTACGGGTTGGCGATTCACACCTCAACATCTCTACAGTGTCGGTACTTCAAAGCTAAACACTACCATAGTGTCAGTGATTCTGAGCACTAACGTTGCAATGGTTATGCATCAGAGATCAGAATCACTAATGAATTGGCAGTTGAAAAAACTAAACTTCGAGAAGATAGTCTAATCGACATCCGCAACGGCAGACAACAAACTACTATGGTTCTGTGACAAATTTAAAACCCATCGGCGATCGGAGGCTCTCAAGGAGAAATGCCAGAACTCCAAACCTCAACATCTCCATAGTGTCAGCGACATAAAGGACAAAACCTCCAAAATTTTGGCTTCATAGAGGACTACACCTCTAACCACTATGAACAATCATTTCGATAGCGATAAAGCAAAATCAAATTATCGAAATTCAAAGGTTTAAACAATAAAACCACAAGGTGATAAAGGCCATGGATCGGCAAGAAAAAGAATTGTTCGTTGTTTCCCTTCCGAAACGTCGGTGGCATAGAGAACTAATGCCCCGACTCAATCTTCAACAAATTTTCGACAGCGAAAAAATGAAAACATCGAAAAATAAAAAAAGTTAAGCTCTGATAAATAAAACAAAACTCCATAGTCATTTGTTGCCTTGGCTAGACAAATGGCAGTTTTACATCATTTAAATCCCAAAATGAAGGAAAAATCATTTGACCCTACTTCTAACTTCAAAAGATCAAAATTTATAGCAGAGGAATGACATATTTCAGGAAACCAAACAATGCCAAGCTAGATAAAAATAAAAGAAGGGTCCAAAATTTTAAAAAAATTTGGGAAAAGGTTGCAGCTGCAACACTCCGGATGATTCTTTTGTATCCTTGTAGAAGGAGTTTTAGTGTCAGGTCTAGTGAAGTATTCTTCATCTTCCTATGTATCTTCCTTCTCTTTGACTTTATTCTTTGTTATGAATGTTCTCGTCCTTTTGCAAGTCTTTTATTTCATCATCACATGTATTTTCAATACTATCAATATTTTTCTCTCTCCTTGGTTTTACATCATTTACTTTTATATCAGAACTTTCTACAATTTTATGTAACCTTTTATTGTAACACCTATATGCCTTTTTGGTGGATGAGTATCCTAGAAATATTCCTTCATCAATCCTAGAGTCGAACTTTTTAGGGTCATCCTCGCTTATTTTGATGTAATAGTTACTGCTAAACAATTTAAAATATTCGACTGAGGCTGGCCTTCCATACCACAATTCATTTTGGGTCTTATCCTTATTCACTCTGAGTTTCCATCTATTAATTATGTATACAACTGTGTATACAACTTCTCTCCAAAATGAATCTAACAGTTTTTCTTCATTAAGCATTGTTCTGGTAGCTTCTTGGACTATTATGTTTTTCCTTTCAACAACCCCATTCTGCTAAGGAGTTTTTGCAGCTGAAAATTGTCTCTTAATCCCATGACCTTCACATAACTCATTGAATTCATTTGAGGTAAATTACCACCCATTATCTGATCTAAGACACTTGATTTTCATACCTTACTTATTTTCAGCCATTGCCTTGAAGATTTTAAATTTTTCAAAAGCCTCTGATTTTTCTTTGTCAATGTTGAACTAATCCTGCTACCTTATCAATAGACTGAATTTTTTATTTTTTAGACTTGAGTTTTCTTCTACTTTCAACAATTTTTATGTGTCATGACTTCAAATACTAAGTGAACATAATCATCTTTATCTTCTATTTGACTGCAGGCATCATGGTCTTCATGACTCTCACATTTTTTTGTTACAACGTTACTTCATAATTTCTCTTATTTCATCCATACACCAACCTTGATCACCCATCATCTTTGAAGAATATATCTTTCAATATACTTCAACGTTAGATACCAATTGAATTTTTTTTGGATACCAATTGGAATTTCCTGACTTTAACTCCCCTTGAGTATATGATCTTTTCTAATGTTATTTTCATGGTTTTCTTTAAATCATGAGATATATTTTAGGAAAGGATCCCACAGTCATCACTACATCCTTCTTCATCACCTTCATTTTTATCGGTGTATCCTTTTACATATCCATCTTGTTCTTCCTTAAAATGGATGCCTTTTTTATCTGTGGAATAATTATGTTCATCGTCATCTTTGGAGACCTCAGTGATGTTTGAAATATTTATTTATTATATATCTTTGGAGAGTCTTTCTTTCTTCTCTATATTTTTCCAAGAGGTACTCTGCTTACTAGTTTTTTATTTCTTTGTTCCTTGGTTTTCATCTTCCGTACCTTTTTTTGAGTTTCCTGGGAAGATCTACATGTACTATTCTTGCAATGTTTTGAAAAGTGTCCAATACTGTGACATATGGAACAAACAAGTCTTTTCCATTAGAGATGTTGGTGTCTTATTTCCTTATCAGCCCTTCATCTTCTTCTTTGATTCCACAATCATTAGCCTTGTGACCAAACTTGTGACAGCAAAGACAATATCCATAGAATGTATGTTTGGAGAATCTATGGTTTTTCTGCTTGTAATGACTCTTTTCTTTTGCATGTCTTCTAAAATTTTTCATCTTGGGAGGATGAGCAAAATTATGATAATCGGACTTTATTTCCTTGTGATTCTTTTGCTTCCTGGGTGTATCTTTGGAGGAATCATGTTGACATTTAACATTTTCAAAATTTTCATGAATGACGGAGCTTGATCCTTTATGATTATATCCAAGACCTGTTTTATCCTTGGGGGGTATTTGTAAGCTGAGGACTTTATTAAGAGCTTCAGTAATTTCCTTACTTCTCACTAATAGTCAGCTGATATTTTAGCTTCTTTACTTCTTCTTTGAATTCAACAACTTCTTTCTGCTCTTTGGGACAACATCCTCGATAATAGGAAGTCTTCCTTCTACTCTTTGCTCAACTGAGTAGAGTGTTCCTCTACAGAGTTACATTCACCTATCTTCTCTTTGACATCATCAGGTAATCCATCAAGGATTGTAGCCATTGATATTGAGTTAATTTTCTTGGATTTATTTTGAGCTGGAGTCCTTATCCTTTATGGTGGGAAGTAATCAGTGATCACTGAATTCCATACATCATGTCCCAATGCCTTCAGTTAAATTTTCATTCTTGTACTCCAAAATATGTATTCTTGTTTTCCAAGTGTTGGAGATCCAATTACTGTGTAAATATCTTCTTGTTGATCCATAGTGGTTTTAATGTGATCTTCTTTCTAGTGGTTAAACTGTAGTGAAGGAACCCACTCTAATACCAATTGTTGGTTTATTAGTCAATACTAAGATGGGGTGGGAGGGGGGGTGAATCAGTATTGTTATCTTTTTAATAATTTAACCACTTTTTAAATCTATCATTAAATACACATAACAACAAGAATACATAAAACACAATTTTAACGTAGAAGCCCAATAGGGTAAATCATTAATACGTCCTATTACTACAAAATTGTTATTTGCAAATAGTTTTTCCTACTACTACAGACAAGGATGGTATCACACCCTATTTACCAGCAAATACTAGAAGGAGGCTATGACCCCCTGGTTTATCAGCTACTACTGAAAGGATTCTATGACACCCTATTTACCATCTACCATTGGAAGGAGGATACAACCTCCTGGTTTATTAACCACTACTGAAAGGATGCTACGGCACCCTATTTTGTCAGCTACGACTGACAGGATGCTCGTACACCCTATTTACTAGCTTTTGCTGGAAGGAGGAAACAACCCCCTGTAGGCTTGTTTCCTGCCCTAGCCCCACCCTGCCACCCTAATATGTTTTATGTAATATGCTAGATTTCTTTTCCCTCCATTCTCTGTCAGACCCACTGGTCTCTGTTTCTGATTTTCTGATCTAGACCTCAAGACACTTTTTCTCACTCATACTTCTGCATATAAGTATCTTCACGTTTCATGCGGACGTATTGTTCTGAAAACATTCCCTTTCACAAGCATGCCCTTTCAAATCTGAGAATCACACTTATCATAATTATTTTTATGAACATTTAATTATTAAAATTAAAACTATGAGATACTCTTCCAATAATGGTGTATAATCTCTTCATACTTACGGGAATCACTTGTAAGGATTGTAGGAAATATTTAATACATGTAAATATCCAACCAGAACATTCTTTCTCACCCTTTCATTCAGTTAGCACCTCAGAATTCATTTCCATAGCTCGACTTAACTTTTTCTGGTGCTTCTGCAATCTCCTTCTCCATAATCAATCTAGGTCGTTGATCTAATTTTGAGACTCTCTGGTCCGTCGATCTAGCAAAAAAATTTCCTCCTTGAAATCGTATTTCCACACCACGGTTTCCTCATCAATGATTCCTCAGCGTTGATCTTCGTTTGGCATTTTTCTGACCGTTGATCTGAGGTAAGATGCGGATTGCAGAATGCGGGTTTGTGACTTTTCCAAAATGTCTGTTCATGATTTTCATAGTTGTCTTTCCACACCAATCATTCCGCATCGTTGATCCCTTGTAGGCTCTTCCATGACCATTGATATTAGATAAGCTACGAATTGTGGGTTGAAGAAATGTAACATTTCCTCAAATCATATCTCGGCTTTCCGCAAGCTTATTTCTGCAAGCTCCTTTCCACAAGCATATTTCCGCTATTTTATTCCGCACCGTCGATATTTTACAAAGTATTTCCCGACCTTTGATCTTCCAAATTGTGGGTTACGGATTGCAGGTTCATAGAATATTTAAACATTATTTTCACAATTCCCTTTCTGTATTTTTTCTTCTGCACCGTTGATCTCTTTTAGTGGAACTAATCTCAGCGGTCCGATCTTGATCTTTTGTGGAACTTTGGATTTTCTGCCTAACTATCAGAATTAATCTTGAACCGTCGATCCAGTGCAGGACTAATATAAGTCATCTGATCTTGATTGTTGTGCAACTAATCCTTAATCGTTGGATCTCATGCGCGATGCTTCTTGACTGTCGATTTTAGATCGAATGCAAATCTCACTATGATTTTGTGGATCTACATGATTTCTTTGAGGAAATCCTCTACGGCTATGTAACACCCCAGTTTTGACCCCGTTTTCATGATGTATATATTGTAATTAATCATGGTGAGGAGCTAAAGGAAAAATCCCCCCCCCTCGATTTGTTTGTATATGTTTCGGCAATGGGGATAGTTGCCGATGGTATGTCGTGCTATCCAGCACATTATAAGTTGGCATCATGTAAATATGCACATCAAATAAAATAAACCACAACCAGCTATGGCAATGCAACGTTGAATGAAAAGGGAATGATTCCAAAGGTTAAG
Organism: Pseudotsuga menziesii; assembly: GCA_001517045.1. NCBI lineage: Eukaryota > Viridiplantae > Streptophyta > Pinopsida > Pinales > Pinaceae > Pseudotsuga > Pseudotsuga menziesii. The sequence continues at coordinate 295,280 of LPNX010383407.1, forward strand.
GGGTGGGGGATGCAAACCTTGGTCTATGGGGGGGAAACCCATGTGTGCCACCTTGTTTTGATTTGCCATCTTCCCTTGTCTCCTTCAACCTCTTCAATGCTTTGTTTTGTTAGTTGGGGCAATTATTGCTGAGTGGTGGTGGGTATGGAAGAACTGTCCATCCTTGCCCATGTGCCCACTCCACCAGCAGCCTCTCCTCTTCACCGTCGCATGGGGCAGAAGAAACAGTTACTCTTCTCTCCCACGTTTTCCAACCTTGACGGTGGTGGTCTGTTCGTCCTCCCGATTGCATGTTCATCCACGCGCTTAGGATTTGGTCTGTTCACTCTCACACAGGGATCCTCACGTAGAGAGGGAGACGTTCTGTTTTGTTTCTCCTCATGCACAGGAAATCCTGCGTTGGTTTTCCTCACGCAGGAAGTGGGTGAAATCATGGCTGTCACTCAAGATTTTCGGGTGCAAGAGCCATTCACGCTCGGGGCTGTGAGCATGTGTGTTCCACACTAGTTGCGATGGTACGTATATGTCTCCTTGTCACTTGTGGACATGTATACTATCTGCTGTGGTCTGCGGTTGTGTTTCCCTTCTGTCCATGCCGAGAGTCTGATTTTCTATCCACTGTCGGACTATGTAATTTTTCCTACTTAATGTTGGTTTAACCCGCGATTTGGGTTACTGTTGTGTTTTCCCACAATGTTTGGGGACTGTTGAGAGTCCGATTCTTTTCCCATTCGAACTGTGTGTGGGTTCTTCCATGTTTTGCCTGGGCGGCATCTTCTTCCTTGCGCATAGGCTGTGAGTTTGTCCTCTTTCCTTCTCCATTCCTATCTGTGTGGTTTTCTTTAGCGACTGCATGGAGTAATTGTGTGCTATGGGCAGTTGGATGTTGGTTGGCTAAGGATTGCCACATCCATTGGTTGAGTTTCCCATGGCTATGCTGGGAGTGTTGTTTATTATCCAGTGTGGGATGTGTTTGTTGCCATCATTCGTTGTGAGTTTGGGCTGTTGATGTACCCAGATCTTGGGTTGTTGCTAAGTTGTTTTGGCCACGCTAGGGCCAAGAACAACTCTGAGTTGCCTTGTGGGCTGGAGCTGTGTTTCATCTTTTGTTTGGGACTGTCCTCGGTTGTCTTTGCCTTCATCACAGAGCCGTGAGTGGGTTGTTTTGTTGCGGTATGCAATGGATGGTCTTCGGACTATTGTGAGTGGGATTAGAGGCTATAGATGCATGAGAAGACTGGTGTTGAGTCCACCAACTTGGAATTTAGCCTATCCTAGCTCCTTGACAACCTGGTGAACCCTATGGTGTGGGTTTGGCTGTGTGTTGGCAAACCTTGGCTATGTGCAAGCCTACATTGACCCTTATTCCTTGAGGAATCATGCCCAGCTCGGGGGTGGTAGTGTTGCTAAGAGATTGATGAGCACGCTGGCCTATGGTTGGGTGGAACGTTGCAGTGACGTAGCTAGTTGCGGGACGAGTTCTTCATCAAAAGATAAGTTACCTTGACTATTCCATCTCTGCAATTATATTGATGTCAAACGAATTATGATGAACATGTAAATGCTGGAATGTATGTTTGCTTCTGCTGTATGATTGAAGAATTATGAATTGAGTAACTTTGAATGTATGATGATGGATTATGCATCCTGTTATGCATTATGTTAAGATTTTCATTCCACATTAATGTCTGTCCATGTTCATGGGGCTGATTACCCGGTTGCATTGGTGTTCGTCGCGTCCTCTTCTCCAGTCGGAGGGTCGGGGACGTGACAAAGTGGTATCAGAGCTCATGTTGCAGTATGGGCCTCAATGGACCACCAAGGTGCAATGACAGAAGCAGAATTTTCTTCTGCCCAGCAAGGATCAGAATTTGATGACAGCAAAAACTTCCCAAAAAAAAATTATTATTATTGTCTAAGTGTTGAACAGTCGTAACACTTAGTGGAATTAAATTCCAATGTAGCGGAAGGGTTAGTGGAAGAGACTTCCACTGTAGCTGAAGGGTTAGGTGAAAGCGCGCCCGAAGGGAATAGTTGGAGGGAAATTTTGAAAAATATTCTAAGTGTTCGGCGTCCATCAGCAGCAGAAAGTTGATCGAGTGTCCACCGTTGCGGATGGAAAAACGACTATGCGCCCGGCGGATAAGTTCTCCAACCACTGACGCCATGAAGAAAAGTTGAATTTTTTTTTCTAAGTATAGAAATCGTTAGCCATTGGAAGAAGATAGAGGTTTGATGTTCCGTCGTTGTGGAAGCCAAAAACACTAGACTTCCGATGAGAAAATACTTCCGATGCCGATCAAAGAATTAGTTCATCAATCGGAAGAAGATAGAGGTTTGATGTTCCGCCATTGCGGAAGTCTAGATCACTAAGACTTCCAATGTGAAGAGACCGTCGATGCCGATCGGGTCATGCCATAATAGATTGATCGACGAAACTTATTTCTTTGGGGAGCTGCAATGGCGGCAGGTGAAGAAAGGTTAGGAGCTGCTATGTCGGTGGCTAGAGGAAGAAAACGAAGTCGCTACGGTAGCGGAATGAGAAAGAAGATTCAGATGCAACATTGGCGTTCGGAAACCAAACAATATTCTGGTGTAGCAGTGGCACGAAGAGGAATACCTAGCCACCATGGCGAGTCAATGTTGAAAGGATTTCCGAAATGGTGGAAGGAAACCCCAAGATGGGAGCCGAAATCAAAGTTTTAACCGAGGAAAATTAAAACTTTTCTAAGTGATGGAGATCATCGGAAGACGTTAGCAGTTTGAGCAGCCAATACGTCGGCTCATTTAGTGTTTTGGACTTCCGATGTCATCGATGGAAGGAAAGAAGAAAGCTAAGCTGATCAAGCGGCGAAGAAAGAAGAAAGGGAAAAACTTTCAAAAATTCGACTAAGTATGGAAACTGTTGGCAAGTTTACCTGTTTGGGTAGCCGATGCGGCAGCAAGAATCGAAAGAAAATTAAAGATGAAGTTGTCGATGCAATGAAAGAAAAGAAAATAAAGTTTCAAAGGAAATTAGTGAAGCCGGAGCCGCAGTTTCAGTAGATATCTTCCAAAGATAGCCAAAACATCGAAAAAGAATAGTTGTTCAAGCATCCGATGTGGCGACAAGAAAAAGAAGAAAAAAAATGAAATTTTTTCTAAGTATGGAAACCATCGGCAAAAATTTAGTTGATTAGACAGCCAATGAGCAGCGTCAGATGAAGTAAGCGGATTGAACATCCGCCGTTGTGGCTGCCTAGATGACTACAGATCCGAAACTTCGGAAAAAAAATAAAAGATCGGATCACCGATGCGTAGTGCTTAGTGGATCTGACAACTGATGAGCAGTGGAAGAAGTTAGCTGTTTTGACAGCCGAAACATCAAACTGATAGTCCAGATGAGAGCAGATTCTGCACAAGGAAAATTTGAGATTTTCAAATGAGATTTTCCAGCAGATTTCGACTATTTTCCAGTGGGATTTTCAGTTGTTTTTAGTGGGTTACAGGGCTGAAGTTGGCACCCAGTCCAAATGCAGTTGTGTATAAAAATGCAGAGATTTGGTGAAAATCTTCATTTTTTAGAAGTGGTGTAGTTTCCACACCTGAGGTCGGAATGAAGCATGTGGATAGGCGTTGGAAAGCTTATCCAGTAGGGAACAAGGGTAAGTCACCATAATCTGACCATGGAGCAGCAAAGTGCTAATGACGGCCGCTGCTATCAAATGGACAAATCTAGAAAATTGCATGCCTAGAGGTAGCAAGGACTATGAATTCAACCAGCTATTGTGTGGAAGAGTAGTTCCACGCGAGGATGAAAGACTTGAGAAGGGAAGTTTCCTTAAAACCCTATCTTGCTGATTATAACTACATTTCCTAAGTATTATGCATGAAATGCATGAGGATATGCTTTGAATACATAGGATATTAAGGATTATACATCTATAATAAACCACTAATGATAATCACTGCTTTGATGTTGGAATTAGTGGAAAATCCAACGATGACATGGACCCATATGAGTATGTTGTTGATGCTGATGAATGTGACTAGCAACCCTTTGGAGGAAGTGATAAGGCAACAAGTCCATAACAAAAGTTGGTGAGCAAATTCTGCAATCTCCTGCAAAGGACCAACCAAATTGGTCATGTCAAGGGTGTAAGTACGACCCATATAGGTAAGAGTTTGCTTATGACAAATTCCATGGATTGGTACAGGTAAGAGACCTCATACCATGTGGATGTTTGAGTATAGAAAGGTGTCATTCCTGTATATATTGATTGAGCTTAGTAGCCCAAGGAAAGTAAGTACAGGTGCAAATGTTGTAATGTATTGCGTGAATGCATTGAGATGAGTGCATGTGATATTATGAATGACTAATGAAATGAAATGATGAAATGATGACAATTCAGGAACCATTTCAAAGGTTGTTATGAATGCAGGATAGTCATGATCAATTGGCTGCCAGAAATGCTCTATTGAAGAGCAAGGTGGTATGAATGATACGCTTGTGAAGTAAGGGTATCTAAACATTTCCCTTAATTGTATGAATGATGTGACTATGCCTTGCAAATGTTAGTATGATGGTGATTGCATGAAGTAAATGAGTTTTGGTAATATTGATGTGACTAACAGCTGGAAGTATTTGAATTTTATAAATTCTGAAAATGCTTCGGTGATGGTTATAGCAATGAAAAGGTTATATGCATCCAGACTTACCAAGTGTTTGGTTGATTGAAGCTCATGTTTCAGGTAGATTATTTCGAGCATGGCAGTGAGAGGTAAGACCCTGACCAATGCCAGAATCTACCATATGGTATGCATAATAGGTTGTTAAATTCGAATTGTGAATTTCGAATTTAAGGAATTGCTGACAACTACTAGTCACTATTGGCTTGCATAAGATTGTGTTGGATGATTGAAGCTTAGGTTTCAGGTAGATTATTTTGAGCATGGCAGTGAGAGGTAAGACCCTGACCAATGCCAGAATCTACCATGTGAAAGATCCAAACCTTATGAGAAGAGTCTCATGGTTGTGAAAATAGTTGATGTGCATAATGGGTTGTTAAATTTGAATTGTGAATTTTGGATTTAAGAAATTGCTGACGACTACTAATCACTGTTGGCTTGTATAAGATTGTGTCAGGAGGATGCATGATAAGTGGGTATTCATGTTATGATTAGTAAGCATAAAATTATAATGGGCATAGTAGTGCTACTTACAAGAGACCCACAATTGAGCAAATTAATTTCTGTAGTAGACAGAATTGCAATTTCCTATTGAATTTGCTTACCAATGTCATTGCTTGGTTATGGAACAATCAATTGGGATTGTACTATTAGATAATGATTGACTGTTTGGCTGTTTGATGAATGTGCTAGGGGTACACATTGTAGGAAGATCATGTGTGATGTCCTGCAAGAGCCAAACTTCATGGGAAGGTTTTCCCTTGGAAATGGGTTTCAGGTGAAACGCCATTGGAGATTTTGAAAATGTCTCATCTGCACTGCATGTTTGGTAAACAACATGAGTGAGATGGTATGGGTTATGTCGGTAAGACATGTGTGAATGTGAAATGTAAAAAGGAGTTGGGATGGCAAACTGAGGGACTCTTAACTCAGGGAAGGAGCCCCATTCCTCCTTGACAAAGGCATACTGTGTCAACAAATGGATAAGTGTTATGTGACCCTTGCTAAGAATATGCATGTTTAATTATTAAATTCCATATACATAACATGTTTTGATTTAATATCCATTATGACAGATTGCTTGAGTATGAATAGGGCCTACATGGCACACACCGGTAAAGGGTGCACACTTTTCCGATGTTGAGTCATGAAAGGGTTTTCAATATTGATTACACCCTAGGGAGTGGGCGCACTCCTGGTGTCTCAATACTTGATAGTGAATGACAAGAAATGTGATTACAGTTTTAGAGCAATAATGTTGATGAGTTTGCTTGTATTACTTGTGTTGCTTGTGTTGATAGGCTAAGTAGATGCAGTTGGGTGTTGCACCCTAAAGGTAAAAGGTAAAGGTAAAGGTAAAAGGTAAATGGTTGTTGTGGGGGGTTGCGGAGTAAGGGTTATTGTTGATATAAGTGTGTGCTAGTGTAAGTGTATGTTGGGCTGTGATACGCCTGGGGATCCATAGTAGATCCTAGAACTAGAAATTATGGTCGGGGTAAAGTTCCAAGCCTAGTTGACATGAGGTGTACTAGTTGGACATTAATTATTTGATGTTGTGGGGTAGCCTGCATGCTGACCTAACATCCAAGTCCATAGGCGATCCCAAGGCTTTCAAAGTGAAGCAGGATCCTGTGGACGAACGAGGAAATGCACAATACAGATAAGTATTGGATTATTTTGTTTATGAATATACATGTGTATATGATTTGGTTATGATGTTAAACTCTTGTTCTAGAGATAAAACCGATGAAAATAAACTAAACATGTGAATCTATTCAATGTTTGGATATAGGTATCACTGGAAGTGAGGACTATGAGAACACCCTAGGGGTGCATGTGGACATGTGACTGTTTTGGAAAGATCGGAATGAGCGGCAATGAAAAAGGTTCTAGTGAGACCGTGAGGTTCCTAGCAGTTGAGACAAACCGTGTGGAGAGACTCCACGGTTTAGAGGTCTAGAATGGGTCGGAGACACTAAGTGTCATGACCAAGAGGGATTGGTCCAGTATTCACGGTAAAGTGAAAGAGGCTGAGCACATGAAAAGCCACATCAGTGGTGTGGGTTCCAGGATGGAACAAAACAAAGAGGGGAAAAACTCTTGCTGCTCTCTCTTGCCCTTTTTAATTATATATATACATATATATTTATGCATTGTGAAAACAAAAGATTGTTGAATGCATGTATGACTAAAAATGGAATGTGTGTCTTTGTTGAAGGTAAATTGTGAATGCTGGAATAAGTTAATACCCTGCCCAAGAATGGACATGAATGAGCTCATGTGCCTGTTGGGGAAGGCATGAAAAATATGAAAGTTTCCTTGATGAAACTTGGACTGTCATGCCAATTGGGTAATTAACTGACTGATTTTAAATGACTATATTATGCTTGGTCTGACAGAATTTCAATGGTGCATTTCACAGGTGAGAAAAGTGAAACCCAGTGGTGCGCATTGATCATGGCAGCAGATCAAAAGTTGTTGGACTTGGTTGGAAGTCTCCTTCAAGTGATCGCCAAGACCCAAGAGAATCTCGGGGAGATGCTCAAGATACAGAAAAGGAAGAATGAAATGAACCACCAGATTTTGCAAGACTTGATTGGTTTGCAAAGGGAGGTGAAAATCCTTTAGGGAGAAATCGGCAAGGGAAAGGAAGGTGGATCAGCGATGGGACAATTGTCCAAGCGACCCGATAAGAAACGGTCCAGGCATGAAGACTCAAAGGAAATTGAGCAGGTAAAGATGAAGCATCCAGTGAAATGCGGGGGATGTGGAAGACATCATTTACACCGGGACTGCCCAATAAGGGAACATGATGAGGGCAATAGCCGCAAAGTTCCTAGACTTCGGGATCAGTTGGAAGCTAAAAACCAGCAGGACAATTCCATGGAAGTCGAGGGGCTTGGTCTTGAATGTTCAAGTGAACAATTGAACGTGGGACAGATCTGCAAAGTTTTGAAATTTTGATGTGCAATTGTATATGAATTGTATATGTGTTCCTATGTAATGGAACACCGAGGACGGTGTTACTCCAAGGGGGAGGGGAATGTAACACCCCGGTTTTGACCCCGTTTGCATGATGTATATATTGTAATTAATCGTGGTGAGGAGCTAAAGGAAAAATCCCCACCATCGATTTGTTTGTATATGTTTCGGCAATGGGGATAGTTGCCGATGGTATGTCGTGCTATCTGGCACATTATAATTTGGCATCATGTAAATACGCACATCAAATAAAATAAACCGCAACTAGCTACGGCAGTGCAACGTTGAATGAAAAGGGCATGATTCCAAAGGATAAGGGGTGGGGGATGTCAAACCTTGGTCTATGGGGGGGGAACCCATGTGTGCCACCTTGTTTTGATTTTCCATCTTCCCTTGTCTCCTTCAACCTCTTCAATGCTTTGTTTTGTTAGTTGGGGCAGTTATTGCTGAGTGGTGGTGGGTGTGGCAGGACTTTCCATCCTTTCCCACGTGCCCACTCCACCAGTAGCCTCTCCTCTTCACTGTCGCGTGGGGCAGAGGAAATGGTTACTCTTCTCTCCCACGTTTTCCAACCTTCGCAGTGGTGGTATGTTCGTCCTCCCGATTGCATATTCATCCGTGCACTTAGGATTTGTTCTGTTCACTCTCACGCAGGGATCCTCATGCAGAGAGGGAGACGTTATGTTTTGTTTCTCCTCATGCACAGGAAATCCTGCGTTGCTTTTCCTCACATAGGGAGCGGGTGAAATCATGGTTGTCACTCAGGATTTTCGGGTGCAAGAGCCATTCACGTTCGGGGCTGTGAGGCTGTGTGTTCCACACCAGTTGCGGTGGTATGTATATGTCTCCTTGTCACTTGTGGACATGTATACTGTCTGTTGTGGTCTGCGGTTGTGTTTCCCTTCTGTCCATGCCGAGAGTCTAATTTTCTCTCCACTGTCGGACTGTGTAATTTTTCTTGCTTACTGTTGGTTTAACCCGCGATTTGGGTTGTTGTTGTGTTTTCCCACGATGTTTGGGGACTGTTGAGAGTTTGATTCTTTTCCCATTTGGACTGTGTGTGGGTTCTTCCATGTTTTTCCTAGGCGGTATCTTCTTCCTTGCGCACAGGCTATGAGTTTGTCCTCTTTCCTTCTCCATTCCTGTCTGTGTGGTTTTCTTCATTGACTGCATGGAGTAATTGTGTGCTATGGGTGATTGGATGTTGGTTGGCTAAGGATTGCCACATCCATTGGTTGAGTTTCCCATGGCTATGCTGGGAGTGTTGTTTATTATCCAGTGTGAGATGTGGTTGTTGCCATCATTCGTTGTGAGTTTGGGCTGTGGATGTACCCAGGTCTTGGGTTGTTGCTGAGTTGTTTTGGCCACGCTAGGGCCAAGAACAACTCTGAGTTGCCTTGTGGGCTAGAGCTGTGTTTCATCTTTTGTTTGGGACTATCCCCGGTTGTCTTTGCCTTCATCACAGATCCGTGAGTGGGTTGTTTTGCTGCGGTATGCAGTGGGTGGTCTTCGGACTGTTGTGAGTGGGATTAGAGGCTGGAGATGCATGAGGATATTGGTGTTGAGGCCACCAGCTTGGCATTTATCCTATCCTAGCTCATTGACAACTTGGTGAACCCTATGGTGTGAGTTTGGCTGTGTGTTGGCAAACCTTGGCTATGTGCAAGCCCGCATTGACCCTTATTCCTTGAGGAATCATGCCCAAATCGGGGGTGGTAGTGTTGCTGAGAGATTGATGAGCACACTGGCCTATGGTTGGGTGGAATGTTGCAGCGACGTAGCTGGTTGCGGGACGAGTTCTTCATCAAAAGATAAGTTACCTTGACTATTCCATCTCTACAATTATATTGATGTCAAACGAATTATGATGAACATGTAAATGATGGAATGTATGTTTGCTTCTGTTGTATGATTGAAGAATTATGCATTAAGTAACTATGAATTTTTGATGATGGATTATGCATCCTGTTATGCATTATGTTAAGATTTTCATTCCACATTGATGTCTGTCCATGTTCATGGGGCTGATTTCCCGGTTTCATTGGTGTTCGTCGTGTCCTCTTCATCGGTCGGAGGATCAGGGACGTGACAGGCTATTTATAACAGTTTTGAATATTTATATACACAGATAATTTCATCATGCTGTTGATTATAAGGAATTTATAAAGACTCTCATAGATATAATTTCTCTGAAGAATTTCTAAACACTATCATAGATATTGTTTCTCTTTTCTTCGATTGTTACATATACTCTATCACCCGTTCATTTCACTCTTTTGTAGTTCCACTCTTCATTTTTCTAACCAGCTTTGTCATCCATACTACATCTCTACTTCCACTCGACCTCTGTTCTTTGTTTCATTAACCATTGTTTACATAATATTGTCGACACTATCTTGGAAGTCTTCAGATTAGTCATTCATCCATTTCATTTGTTATAAATGAAATTTTATGACATCATCATTAGGACACCATCATATTCCATGTCATCATATGCATCATTCCAATCCTCAACTATGCCATGCCATGCCATCACTACCTTAGTCTTTCGCTGAGTTTTTCCTGTCATCACATCCACCGGTTATTCCTTTGTCATTCGTGAACACCTTTGACATCAATGACAACTATATACTCAACAAGTAGTCTACATGCTAATAATACATGTTTATAAAACATGTCGTTTAAAACTTATATGTTTGGAGACTTGTTAGAGAGAGAGATTATCCATTATAATGATGACTCCAACACAAAATTTAAGTCGTTGTTTTTGTTGTTGTTATCGGTCACATACCGATATCTATGAAGAATCATACTTGAGATTATGAACACCAATTTACACATTTTTATTTCATCTTGGAAAATATTGATAATGATGAAAGATCATACTAATGATCACCAATTTGTTGGTATTTGTTTCTTTTAAGAGAAAAATAATGTTATTATTAATCTAGGTTTCATCTAAATTTTGGCAATTCCATATGTGGATCTTAGAGGTTTATTATGACCATATACTAACTCTATATCTAATGAATTATAAAAATATTTAAAATTATATTATGAATATGATGACATCTAATGAGGTTAGTCTAACTCTATATGAATTATATTATTTAATTTAACATTTTGTTTTTATGATCAATATATTTTTCATCTTCTAAATTAGGGTTAATGAGTTATTTATGGCACCTTAATAATTTTCTCCTCTTTTTATTCAATTTGTATATACTTTTAACCATAGATAATCCATATATTCATGTATGGAAGCTAAAGTATTTACTTCAATAAGAAATAGCATAAGTTAGTGATATAGTCTCACTTGAAGTTGGAAAGAATGTAAAGCAATTAAGAATTCTTAAATATTTTTTCTCTAACATGAGACCTATGACTATTAACACCGATAAGACAAAAATCATGATTATAAATATAAGAAAGACACCTATGCAAATTTTATTTATGATCATAGTAATCTAGAGGAAGTGACTTCTTACAAGTATCTACTAATTGATATTCATCACAAGCTCAATTGGAACTATAACATTGAGAAAATGATTAATGGAGGGTGGGAAGCTTATCTTAGTCTTGGAAATAATTGTAAATCAATCAATCTAGTCATGTGGGATAAAAAGAAGTTCCTCTTTTAAACTCTTGTCATCCATGTTATCTTGTATGGTTGTGAAGTATGGGGGTGCAACATTTCTAGAGAATCTTGGAGGAAGATTGAGCAAATCCAGAAGCAGTTTAT